>JASEVX010000014.1:3556109-3608609 GCA_031761405.1 Serripes groenlandicus
TATGGATCAAGAGGATGTTAACCACAACATCATCCCCGGAGCCTGGAGAGAGGGTGTTAACACGGACGATGTGCATAACACAAGGGGTGACAACTTAAACACTTTGAAAGCGAAGCAGCAGAGGCTGTACCTAAACACTACGTCAATTCACCTGTCGGGGGCGGTGCCATGGCAGAATAGGATGGTATAAAAGATTATACTTCAGAACAGTTCGAATTGTGTTGGATATTTACAGATCATGTTTTATTAAAATTAGTGGACTTTGGAATATGTTTTTATTTGTACTTACATCATCAAAAACATACACTAACATCATTTACAAATGTTAATATCAACCTTTTATTTCTGTCTTTAGTTCTTACTTTATGAATTTGAAACATAATATACTTGAACAATAAAAATTGTAAAAAAATAGATGAAAAAGATTAAAGTTGAACTCTTAAAATTGAAGTGAAATAAAGTACATGTATATTTCAAAATTAAGAATATTTTTATTTCACTTCAACATTATAGTTCAACTTTAATATTTTGTTTCAACGATATTTGTTTCGACTTTTATTGCTAAGTGGACTTCGAACCGGAGGTTTCGGGTTTGATCCGCGGCCGGGTGTCCTTAGGCCCGAAGTTGTGGAATGAACACGCGAGCGCGGGAGTTTATGTATACGGATTGCTTATCGTGGCAGGTCCGTGGAGCTCCGTGGCGCTCCATGAGAATCCGTACTTATCCGTGCCAGACCGTTCTAATTCGTGCTAACCCTTACTCAAATCGTAGCGAACCGTTGTTAATCTGCAGTGCATACGCCGTGACACGTGTCATTCCGTACTAAACCGTACCGAACCGTACCGAACCGTAGTAATACGTATCACTCCCTGTTGTCAACTAGCCCATTTTCTGCATTATCCTTGGTTGATCCGTCAAAACCCGTAGTCAAACCGTGGTGCATCCGTAGCGGACCACGCATATAGTCTTTTCCGGGGTCATCAGTGAGTTTCCATCCGTAGTGGATCCGGCAAGACGATCCGTGAATGTGTGACCGAGGCATTAAAATGCGGGTTCCAGAGTGTTAACAAGATTTTCATTTAATTTGATCTAGTGACCTAGTTTGTGACCCCACATGACCCTGTTTCAAACTTGATCTAGATTTTTATGGAGATGTATGTTCTGATAAACTTTCATGATGATTGGATGCAAAATGTTGCCTCTAGAGTGTTAACAAGCAAAATTAATGTTGACGACGAACGGCAGACGCCAGACAAAAGGCGATCACAATAACTCACCTTGGGCACTTTGTGATCTGGTGAGCTAAAAAATCCTTCCAGACACAGAAAAAAAAAAAAATCTATGTTGTCATGGCAACATCTTTATTTAATGGAACTCTATAAATGATGAAAGTTTCAAGCAAATCGAAGACTATGCGTGCCATGCAGGGTCCTTTTATAAAAATGTTGATGATTACAGAGAATTACTCTTAACATGAATGTTTTATATATTGACAATTTGTTCTTTTACATGATATTGTTGATAATGTTTCTCATTTAAATACCTCCTTATTATCAACTATTGTTATTACTTTGATTATTATTCAACCTTTCCCACATACAACAAATCTGCAGCAGAAGACTTTAAAAACATCTGGTGAAAATAAGCAAAATAACTGTTACAGAAAGTATAATTGTTGAATCAAGTAGAAAACATTGTGACAAAAGGAGAAATTGCTCATTACAAAGTTAGTAATAACCCCTATAACCTAGAACTGTTGTTAACCCTTTCCCTCATACGGCAATTCTGCAGCAGACGACTTTGAACGTATTTTGTCAAAAAATAGAAAATCTCCATAATTGAATGGATAACCTATGACAAAAAGTGGAAAACATTGAGGCAAAAGGAGAAATTGCACGTTTTTTTGCAATTTCTTCTTTTGTCACTATGTTTTCAAAAAGCCGTCTGCTGCAGAGGCGTCAGAAAGCGTCTATATGAGGGAAAGGGTTAAAGGTAATTTATATGTTCAAAATCCCAAAACAGAGCGTTACAAAAAATCATTTAATTATTCTGGATCTCTCCTATGGAATGATCTGCCTGTTGAAATTCAATTTTTCTCATTTATACACTTTCAAAAATAAACTTCCATGTTACTTACTAGATTTTAATTGTTAACCACAACTGTTAATGTTTTACTATAGAAGAATTGTTTCACTGTATTACTTGTTTTGTTGTTCATTGTTGAGGGCCACAGGGAAGATAAGTGTTACTAACTGTGTAACCCTCTTTACTAATATTATTATTATTATTATTATTATTATAGGAGAATTTGCACGTTATGTACAATGATTTAAAAAGCTGTTAGCTACAGATGCATCACAATGTGTCTGAATTTGAGAATGGGTAAGGTGTAAAGGTGACAGTGTATATTTTAATCCTTTCCCTCATACAACAAATCTGCAGCAGACGACTTTGAACCTATTTTGTCAAAAAATGGAAAATCTCTATAAATAATTGAATGGATAACCTATGACTAAAAGTGGAAAATATTTTGACAAAAGGAGAAATTGCTCGTTTTGAGCAATTTCTTCTTTTGTCACTATGTTTTCAAAAAGCTGTCTGCTGCAGAGGCATCAGAAAGCGTCTATATGAGGGAAAGGGTTAAAAATAGTTGTCCAAACTGTTAGTGCACGTACAGCAAGTGGTCAGAATTTTAAAGGTTAAAAGGCCAACTAAGTGTTAACCCTTTCCCAGACGCGTTTTGACACATCTGTAGAAGACAACTTTTGAAAACATTGTGGCTGGCAATTTAAACAATTTCTCTCAAATCTTAATATTAACTTTGTTTAAAATAAACTTTCATTTAGAGGCATTTTCAATAATCTTTCGTACATATATTTTCAAAGTCAACAGCTGCAAATTTGCTGTAATTGGGAAAGGGTTAATCTAAATTTGCTATCTTCAATTTCATAATATGATATTTAAAGTCTTCCACTACAAACCCTTCTGAGCATTCATAAACATAAAGATGCTTTCTGACATCTCTGCAGCAGACTACATTTGAAAACATTGTGACAAAAGAAGCAATTGCTCATAATTGTACTTTCAATTATAGGCTTTTCTATATTTTTGTCCACATGTTTTCAAAGTCATCTGCTGCAGATTTGTTGTATGTGAGAAAGGATTAACCCTTTCCAACAGGTAGAAGCGTTTGTATACGGTTTCCAAAGTGTTAACAAGATTATTCTTTAATTTGGCCGAGTGACCTACTTTTTAACAGACATGACCAATATTCGAAATTGGACTACATATCATCAAGACAAACATTCTGATAAAGTTTCAACATGCTCAAATTAAAAATGCAGCATCAAGAGTGTTAACAAGATTTCCCTTCAATTCGGCCTAGTGACCTAGTTTCTGAACTTAAATGAACCATATTCAAACTTGACCTAGATATTATTAAGACGAATATTCTGATAAAGTTTCAACATGCTCAAATTAAAAATGCACCATCCAGTGTTAACAAGATTTCCCTTCAATTTGGCCTAGTGACCTAGTTTCTGACATATAGATATCATTCAGACAATCATTCTGAAAATAATTCAAGTTGCTGAAGCAAAAAATGCAGCCTCCAGAGTGTTAACAAGATTTTCCTTCAGTTTGGCCTAGAGACCTAGTTTTTGACCTAGCATGACCCATATTCGAAATTGGCCTAGATATCATCAAGACAACCATTTTGACTAATTTTAAGCTGCTGAAGCAAAAAAATGTGGCTTCTACTGTGTTAATAAAGATTTCCCTTCAATTTGGCCTAGTGACATAATTTCTTATCCAAGTTGACCCATATTTTTACTTGACCTAGATATTATTAAGACAGACATTTTGCCAAAATTTCAAACTGCTGAAGCAAAAATTGCGACCGCTAGTGTTAACAAGATTTTCCTTCAATTTGGCCTAGTGACCTAGTTTCTGATCTAATATGACCCATATTCAAGCTTGACCTAGATATTATTAAGACAGACATTCTGCCAAAATTTCAAACTGCTGAAGCAAAAATTGCGACTGCTAGTGTTAACAAGATTTTCCTTCAATTTGGCCTAGTTTTTGACCCAACATTACCTATATTCAAACTTGGCCAAGATATCACTCAGACAAACATTCTGTCAAAGTTTCAACATGCTCAAGCTTATGCCCCGGTCACACATTCACGGATCGGACGCCGGATTAGCCACGGATACGATACGGCATCATTCGTGGCAATCTGTAGTGGTCCGTAGCTGTTCGTATTGTATCCTGGGTCAATCGTAGTAGTACTTGTATATCCGTGACAATTTTTGAGCATGTTCAAAATTCCCCACGGATCAGACAACCGTAGTACATCCTTACTGATCCGTATTAGAACGGACTTATCCGTTGTACTTATTCGTAGTACATCCTCGGACTCAAGTCGCCAAGGATCGGTACGGTTAGTTACGGTGAACTACGTACTTGTACGGTTACACCACGGATTAGCCAAGGATACGGTTTGTTACGGATTTGTCACGGATCAGCATGATTGCACTACGATCTATTAGGGATAGGTAGGGATTACCAAGGTTTCTCAAGGATTCCTACGGGTTACTACGTGACTTCACGATATAATACGGCTTACTACGGTCCACTACAGTTTATTACGGAGTATATTGTCTAGTTGTCACCCCGTTCTGTCACCAGACTTCTGTATAAATACTTTCAGTTTATAGGGCCCTAGTTCATATCTGTTTCATCCAAGAAGTCTATATCTAACAACAACCAACATGAACAACCAACAACTGAGGCTGGCGCTTAACTGGTTTGACATGGACATTGATATTGCACACAATGTCAGGGCCATGGTGGAGCTGCTTGAGGACAGACTGAGAGGTGACTGGAGACGGAATAGATGATGGGCCAAGGCCTGGCTCCTCCGACAACCCATCCACGGCCAGTAAGAAGCACTCATGGCTGAACTGAGTGTGGAAAATCCAGCTGCTTTCAAGAACTTTCTGAGAATTGACCTACAGATGTTCCAAGAACTGTTACAAGTAGTGGGTCGCATGATTATAAAGAACATTACCTGGACAGTCCATCGAACCTGGAGTGAGGCTAGCAGTCACCCTGCGATACCTGGCTATGGGGGGACAGCTACTGGGCCTTGATGTATGGCTTCAGGGTGGCGCACAATACCATCTCTGGTATTGTTCGGGACGTATGCGAGACCGGCATTGCAGCGTATGCTGGGGATGTTATCGACACTCCTACTGAGCTTGAACAGTGGCAGGCAATAGCCGACCAGTTTTCTACAAAATGGCAGTACCCACAGTCATGCTCTCGGTGCTCTAAATGGCAAACATGTTGCCATACAGTGTCCTAAAAATGGTGGATCCCTATACTACAACTATAAAGGATATCACTTAATAGTTCTGATGGCCCTAGTCGACGCCGATTACAAGTTCCGGTGGGTAAATATTGGTGCACAAGGTGGTTGCTCCGACGCTCAGATTTGGAACCAGTGTGAGCTGAAAAACGCCATTGAAAGGGGTGTAATCAGTATCCCACCAGCAGTTCCCCTTCCCGGTGATGACAGATCGATGTCTTACTATATCATTGCAAACGATGCATTTGGCACGAACACCTGCATCATGAAGCCCTACTCTAGACGGGGTCTTGCCAATGATGAGAGGATCTTCAACTACCGCCTCCCGAGGGCCAGACGAGTTGTGGAAAATGCATTTGGTATTCTTGCAAACAGATTCCGGTGTTTGCTCTCCGTTATGCTGCAGGCCACTGATACAGTACATGCCATAGTCCTCGCCTGTGTATGCCTTCATAACAGCATGAGGGTCAGATATCCTGGTGAAGAGAACCCTCTTATGGATCAAGAGGATGTTAACCACAACATCATCCCCGGAGCCTGGAGAGAGGGTGTTAACACGGACGATGTGCATAACACAAGGGGTGACAACTTAAACACTTTGAAAGCGAAGCAGCAGAGGCTGTACCTAAACACTACGTCAATTCACCTGTCGGGGCGGTGCCATGGCAGAATAGGATGGTATAAAAGATTATACTTCAGAACGTTCGAATTGTGTTGGATATTTACAGATCATGTTTTATTAAAATTAGTGGACTTTGGAATATGTTTTTATTTGTACTTACATCAAAAACATACACTAACATCATTTACAAATGTTAATATCAACCTTTTATTTCTGTCTTTAGTTCTCACTTTATGAATTTGAAACATAATATACTTGAACAATAAAAATTGTAAAAAAATAGATGAAAAAGATTAAAGTTGAACTCTTAAAATTGAAGTGAAATAAAGTACATGTATATTTCAAAATTAAGAATATTTTTATTTCACTTCAACATTATAGTTCAACTTTAATATTTTGTTTCAACGATATTTGTTTCGACTTTTATTGCTAAGTGGACTTCGAACCGGAGGTTTCGGGTTTGATCCGCGGCCGGGTGTCCTTAGGCCCGAAGTTGTGGAATGAACACGCGAGCGCGGGAGTTTATGTATACGGATTGCTTATCGTGGCAGGTCCGTGGAGCTCCGTGGCGCTCCATGAGAATCCGTACTTATCCGTGCCAGACCGTTCTAATTCGTGCTAACCCGTACTCAAATCGTAGCGAACCGTTGTTAATCTGCAGTGCATACGCCGTGACACGTGTCATTCCGTACTAAACCGTACCGAACCGTACCGAACCGTAGTAATACGTATCACTCCCTGTTGTCAACTAGCCCATTTTCTGCATTATCCTTGGTTGATCCGTCAAAACCCGTAGTCAAACCGTGGTGCATCCGTAGCGGACCACGCATATAGTCTTTTCCGGGGTCATCAGTGAGTTTCCATCCGTAGTGGATCCGGCAAGACGATCCGTGAATGTGTGACCGAGGCATTAAAATGCGGGTTCCAGAGTGTTAACAAGATTTTCATTTAATTTGATCTAGTGACCTAGTTTGTGACCCCACATGACCCTGTTTCAAACTTGATCTAGATTTTTATGGAGATGTATGTTCTGATAAACTTTCATGATGATTGGATGCAAAATGTTGCCTCTAGAGTGTTAACAAGCAAAATTAATGTTGACGACGAACGGCAGACGCCAGACAAAAGGCGATCACAATAACTCACCTTGGGCACTTTGTGATCTGGTGAGCTAAAAAATCCTTCCAGACACAGAAAAAAAAAAAAATCTATGTTGTCATGGCAACATCTTTATTTAATGGAACTCTATAAATGATGAAAGTTTCAAGCAAATCTAAGACTATGCGTGCCATGCAGGGTCCTTTTATAAAAATGTTGATGATTACAGAGAATTACTCTTAACATGAATGTTTTATATATTGACAATTTGTTCTTTTACATGATATTGTTGATAATGTTTCTCATTTAAATACCTCCTTATTATCAACTATTGTTATTACTTTGATTATTATTCAACCTTTCCCACATACAACAAATCTGCAGCAGAAGACTTTAAAAACATCTGGTGAAAATAAGCAAAATAACTGTTACAGAAAGTATAATTGTTGAATCAAGTAGAAAACATTGTGACAAAAGGAGAAATTGCTCATTACAAAGTTAGTAATAACCCCTATAACCTAGAACTGTTGTTAACCCTTTCCCTCATACGGCAATTCTGCAGCAGACGACTTTGAACGTATTTTGTCAAAAAATAGAAAATCTCCATAATTGAATGGATAACCTATGACAAAAAGTGGAAAACATTGAGGCAAAAGGAGAAATTGCACGTTTTTTTGCAATTTCTTCTTTTGTCACTATGTTTTCAAAAAGCCGTCTGCTGCAGAGGCGTCAGAAAGCGTCTATATGAGGGAAAGGGTTAAAGGTAATTTATATGTTCAAAATCCCAAAACAGAGCGTTACAAAAAATCATTTAATTATTCTGGATCTCTCCTATGGAATGATCTGCCTGTTGAAATTCAATTTTTCTCATTTATACACTTTCAAAAATAAACTTCCATGTTACTTACTAGATTTTAATTGTTAACCACAACTGTTAATGTTTTACTATAGAAGAATTGTTTCACTGTATTACTTGTTTTGTTGTTCATTGTTGAGGGCCACAGGGAAGATAAGTGTTACTAACTGTGTAACCCTCTTTACTAATATTATTATTATTATTATTATTATTATTATTATAGGAGAATTTGCACGTTATGTACAATGATTTAAAAAGCTGTTAGCTACAGATGCATCACAATGTGTCTGAATTTGAGAATGGGTAAGGTGTAAAGGTGACAGTGTATATTTTAATCCTTTCCCTCATACAACAAATCTGCAGCAGACGACTTTGAACCTATTTTGTCAAAAAATGGAAAATCTCTATAAATAATTGAATGGATAACCTATGACTAAAAGTGGAAAATATTTTGACAAAAGGAGAAATTGCTCGTTTTGAGCAATTTCTTCTTTTGTCACTATGTTTTCAAAAAGCTGTCTGCTGCAGAGGCATCAGAAAGCGTCTATATGAGGGAAAGGGTTAAAAATAGTTGTCCAAACTGTTAGTGCACGTACAGCAAGTGGTCAGAATTTTAAAGGTTAAAAGGCCAACTAAGTGTTAACCCTTTCCCAGACGCGTTTTGACACATCTGTAGAAGACAACTTTTGAAAACATTGTGGCTGGCAATTTAAGCAATTTCTCTCAAATCTTAATATTAACTTTGTTTAAAATAAACTTTCATTTAGAGGCATTTTCAATAATCTTTCGTACATATATTTTCAAAGTCAACAGCTGCAAATTTGCTGTAATTGGGAAAGGGTTAATCTAAATTTGCTATCTTCAATTTCATAATATGATATTTAAAGTCTTCCACTACAAACCCTTCTGAGCATTCATAAACATAAAGATGCTTTCTGACATCTCTGCAGCAGACTACATTTGAAAACATTGTGACAAAAGAAGCAATTGCTCATAATTGTACTTTCAATTATAGGCTTTTCTATATTTTTGTCCACATGTTTTCAAAGTCATCTGCTGCAGATTTGTTGTATGTGAGAAAGGATTAACCCTTTCCAACAGGTAGAAGCGTTTGTATGCCTCTGCAACATACAACTTTTAAAACATTGCAACAAAAGGAGCATTGGATCATAATGACCAAATTCTCCTTTTGTCACAATGTTTATAACTCTATCCAAATTCCAATAGATCATTTTATAGATAGTGTTCAAAGTTGTCTGCTGCAAATTTGTTAATTAACAAATTATTTTTTCTCAAAAAATAAATGAGTTTATCTGTTTGGTACAAGATTTGACCTTTACAATTCCGCGTTCGGTTAAACTACACATTTGCTGAGAATAGTATTTTTTTCCGATATTGCATCACTTTGATGTGTTATTTCAATGAAGTGAAGTCATATTTAAACTATCGAATCAACACAGAGGATCAATTCTCAAGAGAATATCAATTTAATAATAAAGGTATATATTTCATGTGTCTGTAGGCATGTATGAATTTTGAGTTGTACGCCAATTGACTAGTGAGTGACGTAGTTAACAGTTGCCCATTATGTAACGCTAGCACACCTGACCTTCGACCCAACCCTGTAGAGCAATGTATCTGCAGAGCTCCAGATAAGGTGTGTGAATACATGATCACGCATTTAAATGCAGGAAAAATGAATGAAAATATGTGCTGTTCGTCGTATCATGCATTTAAATCCGGAATAATGAATATAGAACATTTTCTGTGCGTCGTTTTAATCGTAAGACAAAATGAAAGCGACGCATTTTCCAGAGAAATCCCGATCGTTAAATATAATCGTGGTCGAATAAATTACCCTAACACCGTATGTAATTCACCTACTTCACAGGTATGTGCAGTTCTTACGTAATTACAACGAGTTCTCACGCTTCGGAATTGATACTCAAATAATGTCTGCTCCAAGCGAAAAAGATCCGTCTGCACAACCAACTAAACCTGGTTTGTTATTAAAATATATCAAAATGGAAGAACTGCTGAGTTCTGCAATAGCAGAATACGTTTTTAATAATTGAATCAATGACGTGGTAAATAAACAACAGCCAATTTAAAGAAAACATGAAAAAGTTTCCCCCAAAACAATCGATCTTTGAATACGAAAGTTCCCGTGGATGATTTTGACTGATGCAGTTATGTATTTTGTCTTTTCTTCTCTAGTTATACACAATGTGTCCCACAAATAATAAAGTTCATCAAGATTAAGTGATTTACCAATATTATTTAATATTTAATTCGCATACCAATGAATCATTCTGGATACCTGACTTTAACCCATCGGAAGGCTCTGTTAGATGTGTTCAAGTAAGAATAGACAATACTGTAATGGTATGAATACCCTGATAAATCAAATGCATCATAAATGACAAACATTTTGCAGATGGTTACAAAAAATAGATAATAACAAGCATACTTAACCCTTTCCCACAAATAGACGCTTTTCTTGATAAAACAAGCATTTTGACGTGCACCTTTGCCCGAATGGCTGATACATATAAAAGAATAGTCTATAATTAGAACATCGTTTTCAAAATGGAAACGGAGACAAAACGGTGAGATTTTCCTGTGTGCGTTTAAGTGTTATTTGTCATTTTATTTTTCTACTATCATCTTAAGGAAACAAATAAAATTGTACAACGATACTTCCACAAATCTGTTGGCATCTCTGTGATACAGAGCTCCAGATAATTACTTGGGTCAAATATGTTTCACTCCCTAAAATAATTATTAAAGAGTGAATCACTGCAGGAAACCCATCAACCCACAATAAGGAAGGTCAACATGCATGCAAAACTTTAACTAAAAATTTAAATTCGAAAAAGGTGCATAATTGTGTCAAAATCTGATATAGAGTTATGGGCTTCCTGCAAGGTCATTTGATGATGTCAAATAAGTGAGTGAAGTTTCAAAATTTAACCAAAGTGGCAACGCCAACGCACAAGTGACTGTAATAGCTCTCATATTCTTCGAATAGTCGAGCTTAAAAAAACTACTAAGTTTTAAAGCAAGTTTAAAACATACAAAAAACATGATCAAATGCAATCATTAATTGCATTTTCAAAATAATTTGTTACAAGTACTTTCAGTACTTTGATTGTATGTGGGACAGGGTTATCTTATCAACTGCTGGTCAGAAGTTTATATCAATATAATATGTCCTTCCCTTATCAACTTTTTTTTTAACCCTTTTCCTCATAGGACAATTCTGCAGCAGATGACTTTGAACATATTTCGTCAAAAACTAGAAAATCTCTATAATTGAACGGATAACCTATGACCAGAAGTGGAAAACATTGTGGCAAAAGGAGAAATTGCTCGTTTTCAGCAATTTCTTCTTTTGTCACTATGTTTTCAAAAAGCCGTCTGCTGCAGATGATAAATACCCCCTAAACAGCACCTTGACCTACACCATAACTTAATAAGTAAAAGGGCCATAGCTTCATGTAAAATTGTATTGAATTCCACCCAGTGGTTTGTAAGAAATAGGCCAGACAAAATATGGCTTCCGACCTTCAGTCCTTATTAGTTTATATTGTTTATTTATTTATTTATTGGGGTTTTACGCCGCTTTCAACATTATTTCAGAGTTTATATTGTAATCCAGACCATGTATGGTGACTGTTTTATTATCGGACCTTGTGGCCAACCAGAGATGATAAACCAGACCATCGTGACTGTTTTATTATCGGACCTTGTGGCCAACCAGAGATGATAAACCAGACCATCGTGACTGTTTTATTATCGGACCGTGTGGCCAACCAGATGATCAAGATCAGCCTGCACCTATGCACACCCTGGTCAAGATCTTTTAACCCTTTCCCACTTACAACAAATCTGCAGCGGACAACTTTGAAAACATGGTGACAAAAACCTGAACAATCTCCATTAAAGATAGCTCAATTTTTAAATAAAGTTGAAAACATTGTGGCCAAAGGAGAAATTGCTCATGATGAGCAATTTCACCTTTGGCCACAATGTTTTCAAAAGTCGTCTGCTGCTATTGCGTCAAAATGCGGGTGGGAAAGGATTAGTCTATTTACGTCCCTCTAATCATCCTGGCTGTCTTTGTGGGTCAAATAAAACTCTACATCGGATGGTTGATTTATTCATGCGGGATTGACACCATTTTCAACAATTGTTCAGTTATATTACGGCTGCCATTTCATCTACCCATATGTTTCCTGGCTTTCTCACACCAGTCTATCCAAGCAACTGGTGTAACTGGTGTAAGACAAAAGACGCTTGACACATGGATTTTTGTAGAGTGCCAGAAGGATGATTGAACTCACAGCCCGCGACACTAATGACTGGTCTAGCGTGGCCCCATCCTAGATATGACGGAGTAAACTGGTCTTTCCGCTCCACGATATCTCTCTTAGTACCTCTCTTGGTACCTCCCTTGGTACCTCTCTTGGTACCTTTCTTGGTACCTCTCTTGGTCCCTCTCTTGGTACCTCCCTTGGTACCTCTCTTAGTACCTCTCTTGGTACCTCTCTTAGTACCTCTCTTGGTACCTCTCTTAGTACCTCTCTTGGTTAGACTCAAAATAATCGACTCGGTGAAACAAACTATGTTGTTGAGACTCAAAAGAATTTTACACAACAACAAAATTAAGACTGTCCATAATCAAGAAACTTTGGTACAAAATTGTTATTAAATTGTCATTAGTACTTTCTCACATCCACCATTACTGTCATTAGTACTTTCCACATCCACCATTACTGCAAGAGATGACTGAAAACCCATAAACTATGGAAAACTCGAACAAGAGCGCCGCAGAACAAATGTCAACGCTCGACTGTTTTATTTTCAAGAATTTCAAGTCCAAAAAGGGGTATAGATGAATAATTATTAAAGCCAGGGTTATGTGACTTGGTTATAGACATGTGTATTGTTTCTAGGAACCAAGTTTCATTTGAATATATGTAACTGTCTTCTAGTTATGAGGTAAGGTTAAAGTTTTGTGACGACCACACCAAGGGTTTCACAATATAGCTCAAAATAAAAACACTCTATAATTCTATATTTCGGCCATAGGCATTCTTCACGTTATATTTAACAAAGATCACACACTATGTTACGTTCATCTAGAAATTCCAACATTTTTTTCTTAAAAAAAAATGACCAAGCTAGAAGTCATCAAATAGATTTGAAAGCATTGTGGCAAATGAAAACAATGCTCATTGTGAGTAGTTTCTCCTTTTGACACAAAGTTTTCAAAAGTCGTCTGCTGCAGAGTCTTCAATATGTTTCTGGATGTGGAAAAGGGTTACTATAACAACCTGTAATGTCTCTATAGTCATTATTCCTGTGATGCAGTTCCTCAATAAATGAAGTATTATACCACAAATAATACACCATGTACAGACATGTTTGGCGGCACTATTACTTTTGAAAACATATGCTGCAAAATGAGCAATTTCTCCATTTACCGCGATGTTTAAACTGTAGTCAATAATTAAACGGCATGCGGGGCCTGCACTGGGTTAAAAAATAGTTCCCCCATCGTTTTCACCAAATTGAAAAGTTTTTGCCACTTTTTGGACATGAGAGCCAAATAATTAGCCATTAAAGCAAAACGTTTCGCAACTTGCAACAAATTGTTTCCTTTGTTTGTCTCTTTAAAATCAACTTTTTTATCAAAAAACTAATTTATAGATATATGTTTTGATGTCTGTTAAGTCAAGTTTATAGATATATATTTTGATGTCTGTTAAGTCAAGTTTATAGACATATGTTTTGATGTCTGTTAAGTCAAGTTTATAGATATATGTTTTGATGTCTGTTAAGTTAAGTGATAGTTTAAGTTTGACTTAAAAAGATAGATAAGATAGAATTCTCTTATTTAATGGTAAACAATTGCATAGGCAAAATAATTCTTTGAAGAGAAAGACGGAAGTTGAATTACAATGACAGGTCATGAATACCGGTATAATCCTGGCCAAGACTTATCAAGATTAGGTTTTATAATGACAATATTTTACGAATACGAACGGTAGACTTAAGTCTGACGTAGATTATCCAGTTTCATTTCAAACTAACGTACGTCAATAATCATGTAAATGATAGTTACGAAATTAATTAAATAGTTTAACTGCGAGACTTGATTAATATAAATTGACAGGCCTAGCTTCAATAATCGGATTACCCACCAACAAAAAGAAACGACACCGTGTGTATTTGCATTGAAGTGTCATTAACTGCGAGCCAGAGAGGTACCCGGATTAAAGGAAAAGGGCACATCAATCTGCTAAGGATTTTCAAATTTGCCAAAACCAAAGAGGAACCAGCTTGTAACTGTGTGAAACATTGTTTTCCCCTTTACACCAAACCCTGAGACAGTGAAAAGTTATTGCCATTCAATTTTTGCAAATTGAAAAAAACTTAAGCTACTTTCTTTTAATTATCGCATTTTTCAAAAATGCCAAACAACAGCGCGGGCCTTGAAACTGGCCTTTAACCCTTTCCCTTATATAGACGCTTTTTGACGCCTCTGCAGCAGACAGCTTTTGGAAAACATGTCGACAAAAGAAGCAATTTCTCCTTTTGCCACAATGTTTTCCACTTTTAGTCATAGGTAATCCATTCAATTATAGAGATTTTCTATTTTTTGACAAAATATGTTTAAAGTCGTCTGCTGCAGAATTCTCATATTCGGGAAAGGGTTAAAGAGTCATAAGAGAGATTAAAAGACCAGTTTACTCCTCCTTATCTAGTCCTCTGTAAATGATAAAGCAAAAATATCCTACTCACCCCTCTCTCTCTTTACATTCCTGCACATGATGATCAATCACCGTGGTAACACAATCCTCAAATATGACATCACTTCCTGTAAGAGTGTTATGATCCACGAGATGCAACTTTAATTTTTTCTCGGCGTGTAAAGACTCAAACTTGAGCTGGTTCCTAAACGTCAACGTGTCTGTCTGGATGTTGAGTTTGTTGAAGAAATGGGTTGTCTCAGTATGAAGTCGATGTTCGAATTCGGGAATATTTAACACAGGTATCACAGGAATCTCCTTGTATTTCTGGATGGGAATAATAAAAAAAAAAAAATTTGTACAGGCAGAAATACAGAGACAAGAGGGCCAAGAGGCCTCGGATCTCTCACAGGAGTACCAGTTTGAGTCTAGAAATAGAGACAAGAGGGCCAAGAGGCCTCGGATCTCCCGGAGTACCAGTTTGAGTCTAGAAATAGAGACAAGAGGGCCAAGAGGCCTCGGATCTCTCACTTGAGTACCAGTTTGAGTCTAAACCCTTTCCAACATACAGTTTCTGACACCTCTGCAGCAGATAACTTTTGAACTGTATTCAATATTTATTCTCTCATTTATAGAGTTTCCTCATTCTTGATTTACCCTTTCCCTCATACAACAATTCTGCAGCAGACGACTTTGAACATATTTTGTCATAAAATAGAAAATCTCTATAATTGAATGGATTACCTATGACTAAAAGTGAAAAACATTGTGGCAAAAGGAGAAATTGCTTGTTTTGAGCAATTTCTTCTTTTGTCACTATGTTTTCAAAAAGCCGTCTGCTGCAGAGGCGTCCGAAAGCCATCATGACACACCACCTCATCATGGTGATCTTTTGTACCAAGTTTCTTGGAAATCCTATAATGGATGGTTAAGATGCTGCCCGGACAAGGTACAGTCCTATCAAACAGTACTCATTTTGATCTTTGACCTCCAAGTGTGACCTTGACATTTGATGTACAGACCTAGGTCTTGTGCAAACACGCCGCCTCATCATGGTAAAAGTTTGTGCCAAGTTTCTTGGAAATCCTATGATGCATGATGAAGATGCGGGCCGGACAAGGTTTGGACAGACGGACTCATGGAGGCAAACACGCACATACATACAACAAACCCCTATTGCAACAGCTATGTCAAGCTTACAGCAACCGGGCTCGACAAAAATTCATCTGTGTAAATATACAGACGTGTTTTAGATAATCAGGACTTTCAAAAAACGTCATCTTCTTGATTTTTGATGATTAATTTTGGATTTCTATATCCTCCTACTTTACTTATTAGTAGGGATGGGAACGAATATAGAAAACGATATTCGAATATTCGTTTTTCGAATCAGAAATCGGTTTCCGATTTCAGGTTTATCCTAATACTGGTACTTTTCCATTTCCTTTTTCAAAAATGGCGATTTTCCTAGTATAAGTATAAGCTATTGTTAACGTATATATTGCATGTTTTCAACTGTCCTTACACATTTTTTTTCTCAATTTCAAATTGATGTAAATCAAGATTAAAAATCCCCTCGAAACGATAAACCGAATCACAATGTTTTCTGAACCTTATATTCATTCAGGTGTCGCTTGTTTACCGAATTTAATATTTAACCGAATCAAAAAATTAACGAAATAATTATATATATCTTATTCATACAAAAAGCATAGGGAGTTGGGTGATATTTCGTTTATCTTTTTTTACCGATTTTGTCTAGTCAATTTATCCGCGTGTTTCAGGAAAACAAAATGGCGGACAATTCAATTTGTTTGCTGATGTGAATTCGATTTTAAAGAGGAAAGCTGCAAACTTTTGAGACGTAATGCTATGTTTAATATGATTTATTCAATTGTTGCAATAGCTGTCTATGATGTAAACATCGACTATGTTTTGGTTAAGCTGGGAGGATTTTTACGGAACTTGACTTTAAATTTTGTAATCACCGTTTATACATGTGGGTTGATTAAAAGAATATCGAACAAACCAGTCGTCAAGGTGATGTCTGGTTACACGCGATAAGAACTCGGATAAACGTACGCGTGACAAATATCGATTTTATAATTGATACTTACGGTTTGACATACATAGTAAAAACACAACAAACGACACATACACACTCTTTATCACTTCACCCGTAATCATGATTACTCCTACTCGCGACCTCTGTCAGAATTTTACTAATAATTTTTGGATTTTTTTTTTTATTTCTTAAAAAAGATCATAAACTGAAAACGAATATTCTTATTTGAAAACAGTATTCGAATATTCGTCATTCATTCGTTCCCATCCCTACTTATTAGGCAAAACAGCCCCACCCCTGACAACCATGTTTTTCAATCAATCAACAGGACTTGAAGAAATCTCATAGACAGGTCACCCAAGAAACATTTCTACAAAATTATATGGAAAACAGCTAAAGCCATATAAGGCAATCAGCACGCCCCCTAGTTGCCATGTCAACATGAAGGGATCTGAAAGAGGGTGACCCAAGGAACATATCTAAATAATTATTTGAATATCAGTCGACCAGTTCAGTAGGAGAAGATTTTTAATTTTTATTTCATTCGTCTGCCATGGAAACCAATATCTGAATGAATCTAAAAACAAAAGGGCCATGATGGCCCTGGATTGCTCAGCTTAATTATACCATGTACTGCAATGCAAAACACATCAAGAAAATTATTCTGAATGCAACTTCCACAGTGTTAACAAGATTTTCCTAAATTTGGCCTAGTGATCTATATTGTTTTACCTGATATGACCCATATTCCAACATGGACTAGATATCATCAAGACAACATTCTGACAAAGTTTCAACTTGCTCAAAGTAAAAATGCGGCCTCCGGAGTTTGAACAATATTTTCCTTTATTGACCTTGTTTCTGACCCAATATGACCCATTTTCGAACTTGACCTAGATATAATTCAGACAAACATTCTGACCAAATTTCAAGCTGCTGAAGCAAAAAATGCTGCATCAAAAGTGTTAACAAGATTTTCTTTCAATTTGGCCTAGTGACCTAGTTTCTGACCCAATATGACCCATATTCAAACTTGACCTAGATATCTTAAAGACAAACATTCTGATAAAGTTTAATCATGCTCAAGTTAAAAATGCAGTATCCATAGTGTTAACAAGATTACCCTTCAATTTGGTCTAGTGATCTAGTATTTGACGCGGCATGACCCATATTTAAACGTGGCCTAGACATTCTGACCAAATTATAAGCGCTGAAGCAAAACATGCGGCTTAAGAGTTGATTTTCCCTCAATTTGGCCTAGTGACCTAGTTTCTGACCCAATATGACCTATATTTGAACTTGACATAGATATCTTTAAGACAAACATTCTGACAAAATGTCAAACTTCGGAGGCGAAAGTTGCGGCCTCTAGGGTGTTAACAAGATTTTCCTTCAATTTGATCTAGTGACCTAATTTTTGATCCATCATAACCCATTTTCGAACTTGACCTACATATCATCTAGACAAACATTCTGATAAAGTTTCAACATGCTCAAGTTGAAAATGTGGCCTATAAAGTGTTAACAAGATTACCCTTCAATTTGGCCTTAGTATATAGTGACCCATATTTTAACTTGGCCTAGATATCATTCAGCTCAACATTCTGACCATATTTCAAGCTGCTGAAGCAAAAAATGCAGCTTCTACAGTTGAAAAGTGTTAACAAGATTTCCCTTCAATTTGACTTAGTGACCTAGTTTTTGATCTCATATGGCCCAGTTTCGAACTTGTCCAAGATTTGATGGAGATGAATGTTCTGATAAACTTTCATGAAGATTGGATGCAAAAATGTAGCCTGTAGAGTATTAACAAGCTCAAATGTTGAAGACGCACAACGGACGGACGTTCTTTCGAGTATCACACCATTAGGTTTGGTTGAGTAATAAGAGAGATAATCCAGTTTACTCCCTCTTACCTTGCCTTTTGTCCATTGTTTGGAAAGTGTTAAAAGATATTTGTTTCTGCAGCAGATAACACATTTTTGTTGCAATATGAGTCATTTGTGCTTTTGTGTGGTGTAACATTACATTTCAATTTATCTATTATTTCACTATTTTTAACAGACTCAAGCCTTGAAGGTTTGATAGCAAACATGCTTAGCTTGCCAAAAAGTCGCAAAATGACAGACAGACAGACAGACATACTGACAAACAGTGACGGACAGTGACTCTTATGTGTCACCCTGCTCGGGCAATACATTTATACAAATCTAAGAATACCATTGGGTTTAGCTATAGGTAAGTAAGGCAACAGATGTTCTATACAAATAACATTTACCCTTTCCCTCATACGACAATTCTGCAGCAGAAGACTTTGAACATATTTTGCTGAAAAATGGAAAATCTCTATAATTGAATGGATAACCTATGACTAAAATAGGAAAACATTGTGTCAAAAGGAGAAATTGCACATTTTGTGCAATTCCTTCTTTTGTCACTATGTTTTCAAAAAGCCGTCTGCTGCGTCAGAAATCTTACTCAATTATATCTAGAGCTCTGGTAAGCTTTCCAAAATAAGACAAATCTGCAGCAGACGACTTTGAAAACATCTAGGCAAAACTGTGGTAAATGAGACAAATCTGCAGCAGACGAATCTGAAAACATCTAGGCAAAACTGTGTTAAATGAGACAAATCTGCAGCAGACGACTCGTAAAACATCTAGGCAAAACTAAGGTTAATCTCTATAAATGAAAAGTATATTATTAAATAGAGTTGAAAACATTGTAGCAGAAGGAGATATTCCTCATTATGAGTAATTTCTCCGTTTGACACAATGTATATGTTCTGAAAAGTTGCCTGCTGCAGATGCCTCACAATGTGTCTTTAAGTGGGGTAAGACATCCTTGATTCTCAATTTTGTATGATTATCCCTTTGTCTCAAATAGATGCTTTCTGATGCCTGTGCAGCAGACAGCTTTTGGAAAACATAGTGACAAAAGAAGAAATTGCTCAATTATAGAGATTTTCTATTTTTTGTCAAAATATGTTCAAAGTCATCTGCTGCAGAATTGTTGTATGAGGGAAAGGGTTATTTTAGTGATGTTTTTGTTTAAACCTTTTTTTTTTCCATCAACTCATATGCAGCAGATGTCTTTGAAAACATCAAGATAACAAGAGATGTTTGTCAAACATTATGCACCCCCTGAGCGCCATGTTGTCAGGAATATTAGGACAATTGAGTAAAATTTGCATGGACCGAAATGCCAGTTGATTTGTCATTTCACATTGTATGTCTATGAGTCAGTTTTAAGATTATGAACAATGTTCATTCAAAGTTTGAGGATGGTAGGTACAGTTCTTAATCCCATTGTGATGATGACTGATATTTGCAGATATTATGTATCCTCCAGGTTGAGTCATCACTCAGACATGCTTAAAAAAGGTTTTTATGTTCAAGGTCACTGTGACCTTGACCTTTGACCCAATGACCTCAAAATAAATAGGGTTCATCTACTGGTCAGGCCCGACCTCCAAGTCAAGTTTGAGGACCATAGGTCCAGGCATTGTTGATTTATCGCTCGGACAAGCTTAAAAAGGGTTTTTGTGTTAAAGGTCACTGTGACCTTGAGCTTTGACCCAATGACCTCAAAATAAAAAGGGTTCATCTACTTGTCAGGCCAAACCTCCAAGTCAAGTTTGAGGACCATAGGTCCAGGCATTGTTGAGTTATCACTCGGACAAGCTTATAAAGGTTTTTGTGTTAAAGGTCACTGTGACCTTGACCTTTGACCCAATGAACACAAAATAAATAGGGTGCATCTACTGGTCAGGCCCAACCTCCAAATCAAGTTGAGAACCATAGGTCCAGGCATTGTTGAGTTATCACTCGGACAAGCTTAAAAAGGGGTTTTGTGTTCAAGGTCACTGTGACCTTGACCTATGACCCAATGACCTCAAAATAAATAGGGTTCATCTACTGGTCAGGCCCAACCTCCAAATCAAATTTAAGGACCATAGCTCCAGGCATTGTTGAGTTATCACTCGGACAAGCTTTGGTCTACAGACGGATCGACGGACCGACCTACAGACATGTGCAAAGCAATATACCCCTCTTCTTCGAAGTGGGCATAAAAATATGGCAAGTAAAAGAATTCAAATGAATCACGTTGAAAACAATGTAGCAAAAGCAGAAATTTATCATTATCATTATTCTGAGCAATTTCTCCATTTGTCACAATATTTTCATTAGTCAAAACATATCTGCATGTGAGTAAAAATCAAGTAACCAGAGTTCTAGATTAAAGGAGCGTTATGCTTGTTCTGAAATCATTATTTTATCCGCTAACCCTATGCTGTGGGTACTCAAAAGAATTGTCTCAATAAGATGATTCTTTTGAGTACCCACAACAAGGGGTTTGGTTGGATTATAAGAGAGATATTGTGGGGGAAAGAGCTGTAAACTCTTCCTTAGCTGGACGTCTGTGTAACCTGTGGAAGACCATGTATTCTGGGACCACATTGACCTGAACCTGTCCTTTATGCTAACACATAAAGTGATTTGAAGTACCCTATTGTCATCACATTTGGGATATAATTAACCCTTTCCCTCATATAGACGCTGTCTGACGCCTCTGCAGCATACAGCTTTTTGAAAACATAGTAACAAAAGAAGAAATTGCACAAAACGTGCAATTTCTCCTTTTGCTACAATGTTTTTAACTTTTAGTCATAGTTTATCCATTCAATTATAAAGATTTTCCATTATTTGACAAAATATGTTTAAAGTCGTCTGCTGCAGAATTGTCGTATGAGGGAAAGGGTTAACCTTTTTCCACATACAACACAACTGCAACATTAGGCGAAAGTATGGAAACTCTCCATAAATGAAAGAACAATTATTGAATAAAGATGAAAACATATTGGAAGCAATTTCTCCTTTTGCAACATTGTTTTCAAACTTTGTCTGCTGCAGAGCAGTCCAGTCAGAAAGCGAACTGGAAAGGGTTATTGAAAATACACAGGGTAAGAAAAATTCCACAATGTTTATATTTAACAAGAAGGACAAGATGGCCCCAAATTGATAGTATAGTTACTAGTTAGTAGCAAATGTTACTGCTAATAAAGGTGATAATTTGATCGGAGTGGAAATGAACTATAAATGAAATAGCTTATCAGTAAACGACATTTGTAATGAGGCTTTAATTCTTTGAATAATTTGAAGAGGTTCACCACAGGAACATTTGTGTGATGTTTGGTTGATATCAGACCATTGGTTTAGGAGGAGATGTTGTTTGGCCCTAAAAGATAATTTTGCCCCTTTTCTGATGCCGACTGGCAGCCATTTTTTTCAACCAATCAACATGGCTTGAACAATTTTTGTAGAGGGTCATTCAAGGACCATTTCTACCAAATTATCTTGGAAACTGATACCACTTGTATGCTATGTCTTTTAACCAATAATTATTGCTTGGATAGAGTATGTAGGAACTGAAGGAACATTTCTACAAGTTGATCTTAAAATCATACAAGCCATTTCATAAGAATGGAATTTTAAACAAGAGCACCGCGTACGGCACAGACACTCGACTGATAGGGAGAAAAAAAAAAAAAGGAGCTAAATAAAAAACCTTAACCGGACGACGACGACACCATGCAGGGTCATGACAATAGCTCTCGCTTTTTTCAAAAGTCGAGCTAAAAATGACTCTTTTCTGATTCTGTCTGGCTGACATTTTTTTCAACCAATCAATATGGTTTGAACAATTTTGAATTCAGTGAAGAAGAATTTTAAAGATTCGCAATTTTCTCCACTTTCTGATGCCACTGCAACAAAAGTTTTTCATAGAAATAATATGTTTGAACAATTTTGCAAGACTGGTTTTACAGAACTGCTTGAGTTTGTACTCAGCTGAATATGTTATTATTGTCTTGTATTCTGGTCCTGAAATATCCTAATAAGTTCATATCATTAATGTTTAATGTTTGGCTAATTCATTTTGCTCAACAGATTTCCTGATTTATTGTGAGAAATTAACCCTTTTCCACAAAAACAACAGATATGCTGCAGACGACTTTGAAAACATCTAAGTAAATATGTGGAAAATCTCTAGAAATGAAAGTATGATCATCCACTAGATGAAAACATCAAAAATAAACATTGCTCATATATAGAGGATGACTGTATTTTTAACCAGAAGTTTTCAAAGGCGTCTGCTGCAGATTTATCATATGTGGGAAAGGTTTAAATAATCCGGGATAATTTCACCTACCGTACTGAGATAGTATGCATACACAATGGCTGCTACCGCCGAGTCGAGATCACATGACTCGTTACCAAGGACAACATGGACTGTTGAAGTATTTGA
The DNA here is from genome assembly GCA_031761405.1 of Serripes groenlandicus. Lineage (NCBI taxonomy): Eukaryota > Metazoa > Mollusca > Bivalvia > Cardiida > Cardiidae > Serripes > Serripes groenlandicus. The sequence continues at coordinate 3,579,190 of JASEVX010000014.1, forward strand.
AAACTGATCCTGCAATATACATCATTGGAGATTACCAAAATACATCATTTGGGTATTACCAATATACATTATTGGAGATTACCAATATACATGATTGGAGATTACCAATATACATGATTGGAGATTACCAATATACATTATTGGAGATTACCTATATACATCATTTGAGATTACCAATTTACATTATTGGAGATTACCTATATACATCATTTGAGATTACCAATATACATCATTGGATATAACTAATATACATTATTAGATTATTACCTATATACATCATTTGAAATTACCAATATACATTATTGGAGATTACCTATATACATCATTTGAAATTACCAATATATATTATTGGAGATTACCTATATACATCATTTGAAATTACCAATATACATCATTGGAGATTACCAATATACATTGTTGGAGATATACATCATTAGGGATTACCAATATACATCATTGGAGATTAACAATATACATCATTGGAGATTACCAATATACATCATTTGAGATTACCAATATACATTGTTGGAGATATACATCATTGGAGATTACCAATATACATTATTGGAGATTACCTATATACATCATTTGAAATTACCAATATACATTATTGGAGATTACCTATATACATCATTTGGAAATACCAATATACATTATTGGAGATTACCTATATACATCATTTGAAATTACCAATATACATTATTGGAGATTACCTATATACATCATTTGAAATTACCAATATACATTATTGGAGATTAAGCCTAACCCTAACCTGGGAAATGTCGTGATAAAACTGAGGTAGGGTTGAAAACAGCATTAAACTCCATTCAAAAAATTCTCCTTTCTCAATGTTTCCGATTGACCTTAAAAGTATTCTAAACAATCTGTTTAACCTGTTTCTACATAAAAACAAATCTGGAAATATATGGAAAATCTCTATAATTGCCAGTATTATTATTGTTTACAGCAACAATAGTGACAAAAAGTGAAATTGCGTCAAAATGCTCCTGCAGGTGGGAAAGGGTTAAAAATACTTTCAGAAGCCACTGGTTATAAGAGGTCCTAAGTTGATGATAAGCCTTACATGACTTTGTTACTGGTATGAGCCATACATGACTTTGCTACTGGTATGAGCCCTACATGACTTTGTTATTGGTATGAGCCTTACATGACTATGTTACTGGTATGAGCCCTACATGACTTTGTTACTGGTATGAGCCCTACATGACTTTGTTACTGGTATGAGTCCTACATGACTTTGTTATTGGTATGAATCCTATATGACTTTGTTACTGGTATGAGCCTTACATGACTTTGTTATTGGTATGAGTCCTATATGACTTTGTTACTGGTATGAGCCCTACATGACTTTGTTACTGGTATGAGCCCTATATGACTGTTACTGATATGAGCCCTACATGACTTTGTTATTGGTATGAGTCTTACATGACTTTGTTATTGGTATGAGTCCTACATGACTTTGTTATTGGTATGAGCCCTACATGACTTTGTTATTGGTATGAGTCCTACATGACTTTGTTACTGGTATGAGTCCTACATTACTTTGTTACTGGTATGAGCCTTACATGACTTTGTTATTGGTATGAGCCTTACATGACTTTGTTACTGGTATGAGCCCTACATGACTTTGTTATTGGTATGAGTCCTACATGACTTTGTTATTGGTATGAGCCCTACATGACTTTGTTACTGGTATGAGTCCTACATGACTTTGTTACTGGTATGAGTCCTACATGACTTTGTTACTGGTATGAGCCTTACATGACTTTGTTATTGGTATGAGTCCTACATGACTTTGTTACTGGTATGAGCCTTACATGACTTTGTTATTGGTATGAGCCTTACATGACTTTGCTACTGGTTTGAGCCCTATATGACTTTGTTATTGGTATGAGCCCTACATGACTTTGTTATTGGTATGAGCCCTACATGACTTTGTTACTGGTATGAGTCCTACATGACTTTGTTACTGGTATGAGTCCTACATGACTTTGTTAATGGTATGAGCCTTACATGACTTTGTTATTGGTATGAGTCCTACATGACTTTGTTACTGGTATGAGTCCTACATGACTTTGTTACTGGTATGAGCCTTACATGACTTTGTTATTGGTATGAGTCCTACATGACTTTGTTACTGGTATGAGTCCTACATGACTTTGTTACTGGTATGAGTCCTACATGACTTTGTTATTGGTATGAGCCATACATGACTTTGTTATTGGTATGAGCCTTATATGACTTTGTTATTGGTATGAGTCCTACATGACTTTGTTACTGGTATGAGCCTTACATGAATGTGTTACTGGTATGAGCCTTACATGACTTTGTTACTGGTATGAGCCTTACATGACTTTGTTATTGGTATAAGTCCTACATGATGTGTTAATGGTATGAGTCCTACATGACTTTGCTACTGGTATGAGCCATACATGACTTTGTTATTGGTATGAGCCTTACATGACTTTGTTACTGGTATGAGCCTTACATTACTTTGTTATTGGTATGAGCCTTACATGACTTTGTTACTGGTATGAGTCCTACATGACTTTGTTATTGGCATGAGTCCTATATGACTTTGTTACTGGTATGAGCCTTACATGACTTTGTTATTGGTATGAGCCCTACATGACTTTGTTACTGGTATGAGTCCTACATGACTTTGTTACTTGTATGAGCCCTACATGACTTTGTTACTGGTATGAGCCTTACATGACTTTGTTATGGGTATGACCCCTACATGACTTTTATTATTGGTATGAGCCTTACATGACTTTGCTACTGGTTTGAGCCCTATATGACTTTGTTATTGGTATGAGCCCTACATGACTTTGTTACTGGTATGAGCCTTACATGACTTTGTTATTGGTATGAGCCCTATATGCCTTTGTTATTGGTATGAGTCCTACATGACTGTGTTAGAGGTTTTAATCCTACCTAACTGTATTAGAGGTTTTAGTCCTACATGTTTTTGTTAGATTTTTAGTCCTATGTATGTAACGTTGTAAGAGGTATAAGTCCTACATGACTTTGTAAAAGGTTCAAGTCCTACATGACTTTGTAAAAAGTTTTATTCCTATGTAACGTAGTAAGAGGTATAAGTCCTACATGACTTAGTAAAAGGCTTTAGTCCTACATGACTTTGTAGCAGGTTTTAGTCCATTTTGACTTTGTAAGAGGTTTAAGCCTTACCTGACTTTGTTTGGAATGGATTAAAAAGTCTTCCATTCTGTATTCATCATCTGTCAGACTGTAAGAATAATTTCCTGCAGAATAAAGACAAGTAAATCTGTTAGAGTGTAACAAAAATCTTCTGGAGTAAATAGACAAGTAAATCTGTTAGAGTGTAACAGCGCTCACGTTAATGGACGTTTTTACGCCCGAAAATCGATCCCGTACGCCCAAAATTTACAAGGGAGACTTCCAAGTACGTCCAGGAATTAAGGGTATACGCTGACAATCAAAACAGGGGACGTATATATGTCCACTAGAAATTGTGTGTAATTATCTAAAGACACTGTGTATTGTGTTTTATGAAGTGTCAATTATGGACAGTGGGAGTTGTCAATTGGTAGATTTAAGCCAATCACGATTGAGAATGCGTACCCCACCCACCCCCAGATTTGACACTTGATAACGAGCATAGCTCGTTATGAGGTTTAACCTTAATAAGGGGAAATTTCCTATATTCAGTATGGAAAAAAATTGGGTGCAAAGATACTACGGCCCAGCTCATGAAATCCAAATGAAATTACATAGAACAAAGCAGGGAACCATGGCCGACATTTATTCATATCCGGCCGACGTCACATCCGTCCAAATCAAGCTGGTTCCCGAGATATCGACAATAACTTTTTTGTTTACAGTAAAGGCTGATAACCAGAACCTGTATATCGGCTACGATTCCCTTGTTTTAGGTAAGAATTTTTATCTCTCTCGTTTTCGTAACATATATTAACACAGACAATATCATTTTGGCGTTCTTGTAGGTAAAGATATAAGATCTAGCTGTATTGTAAATTTTAATGTTTTGCATTCATTGACGGATGTTCCTTGCGATGGAATAACTGTCTGATCCAAGATGCACTTCGTGGTAAATTTGTTTCACTAGATCAATGACAATGCTTCACAGACCTACTAAAGTCGTCAGTCCTTCTGACAAAACTCCTTTGGACGGTCAAAGATCGATGCAAAAATTGGTTGAACATACACCCTGTGACACAAATCAGAGACATGTATTTTATGTCTCTGCCCAAATACACCAGAACAATGTTCAAGACCCTATGCTTAAATGTCACAAAAATAGCACATGATTGTATAAGAAAGTAAATCTATTTTTAGAAGTGTTCTCGAGTGCAGATTGTTTACACATTTAATGACGTAATATCTTACGCGTCTACTGCATGGCATCCACTTCATTTTTTAGTGGTGAACACATTTGCAATGTGGACGGAATATTTAAGACTAATGGCTAATCAGGTAAAACTAACAGCTTTTTAGTCGAAAAGAACCCAAGAAGAAACGTCCCCAGTGTATTCAAGAGACATATCGGGTGTCCAAAAAAGGAAGTTTGAACAAGTTTTCTAAAAGCCTTGACTTGAGCAAAGACTTTGACTGGAGACACATATCCGTGGCCGAGACGGATTTATATAGGCATGCCTTGTGCTGTGTGTCCTTAACAAAATTTTAAAAAATGTTTTTACAATTGATAAATGGATGTGATAATCAAAAATTAATCTTAAGGCACATTGCATGTCCGGACGGTAGCCAGAAATCTCGACCCCATTATCGGATTATATAGGTGTGAGTGGATGGTTTAACACACAGGTGTCATAAACAAAATACTGATTCTTGATACTTACTTACCTGTTGATTGATTATTTAAATGATCTCGATGTGTTCTAAATAGTTAATCTGCTGCGGACAACTTTGAAAACATTTGGTGAGAAAAGGAGAATATGTACATGACAGGTTTGCTTCTGGCTAAGGTATAGTTATATTAATGAATAAGGAAGATTGTGAGAAAAGGAGGAAATGTCCTCTATCAAACAATACTTCAAATCTTAAGAATACTTTGAAAACCATGATATAGGATAATTTATAACAATGTTGAAACATACATCATTATTACATTAATCATTATCTAAATGTAGTGATTATACAACAAAAGAACCATCATCCATTCACACCTATATAAACTGGGGTCTAAATTGGGGTCGACTATTCTTAGGAAATTGGGGTCGAGAATTCTGGAAGCCGTCAGGACCACTGTGATGCTTTAAAAGAATCCATCCTGCAGCTAAACATCATTCAAGTAAGTATATTAGAAAATGCACAATTGATTTTAATTCAAAAGCATTGTGAGAAGTATAATTGCATATTGTCAACAATTTGACCTTTTTTCACAATGCTTTCAAACATCATATGCTGTAAGGTCAAATGTCATCTTCATAAGATAAACACAAATGTAAGTTACATCTGTATCATCAGTAATTATAATAATCCTATGTCAATTAAAATGTTGATTCATCTTTGATTGTCAACAATATCTGTATAAACCCCTCAATGGCTACTTTTTCTGAACACAAGTGAGGAATTGGCCCCTTTTCAAAAAATTATAGAAGCATCTTTGCCCAAATATACTGAAATGAAAAATGTATAGAAATACCAAAATACACCGGAATCCTCAGTCTACCTAATTCTTAAAAAAATGCCCCAAATACCTGAATCAGAATTCAGTGAAGATTGGGATTTTCCGCACAAATTGGGCGAGAACTGGTTGTATCTCCAGAACATTGTGCGTGATTAATATAAGATTAAAGCTTGTTTCACAATTGATGTAAAAAAGATAAGTTTAAAGTCACTGGTTTAAAGGAATAATCTAGATAAGACTGCACAGGGGTACAAACTGGTCTAAAACAAAACTGGTTGCAGAACCCAAAGCTTGGCTTTTTGACATAACTAATATACATGTATATTGTTTTCAATTCTGGTCTATTTTTTAAATATTAGGCTATTTAAAAGGAAAAAGGTATAAATAGTGTTTGTAATCTCATTCTTTAATTTATCATTTCGTTTTATATAATATTAGTTATTTGGTCCCAGTATTTTTAAAATTCCTAGTATTAAACCCACTATAATAATGAAATGAAACAATATCAATTTGTTTTGCTTATGAAAGGTGGTTGATGAATAAATCAGTTATTTGGTCTGTTACTGACCCATTACGGAACAATTTTGTGTTCAATTTCATAAACACAATTTACAGTTGTAATATTGTTAGTGGTTTCCGTGATTTTGAGATAGAAAAAGGTGAATCGATGAGTGGCGGCCGTTTTGTCGACTATTGACTTTGCAGTTATTGTCTGATGTCATTTATTATAACTGCATCAAGTTTTATTTTAAAACAGAATGGATTTAGAACGTCCCATACAATCATGGAATAACAGTTCCGATGGCGATTACTGGAAAGGAAATTCATATAAGCAGTTAGTGATATACCCCTTGGTCATTGGTACCTGTCTATACAATGAAAATATCATGCATCTTTGACTGTGGGGTAATATTCTTTCCTGCATACACATCAAAACAGTAAATGGATTGAGATCAACCTGTACAATCATGGAATCACAGCTGTTATGGCGATAATGGGAGAAGAAGTTCATATAGGCAGTTAGTGATATACCCATTGGTCATTGGTGCCTGTCAAAACAATGAAAATTGCATGCATCTTTGACTGTGGGATATAACTTCCTGCATCAACATCAAACAAGGGAATATATTGAGAGAAACCCATTTACTGATGGAATTACAGCCGTTATGAGGAGGACAGGAGAGGAACTTCAGCTGATTACCTTTATTACTAATGGATTCATACAAGGTAATCTTTTTTAATGGATAAGTTTATCAAAATCATATCAAGCTTGTTTTATCTAATTAAATGTAGTATATAAAGGAAGTCCTGTTTTTTTATTGCACAGTTTGTGTTTTTTATGATCAGGTTTTGTCTGATGTCCTTTGGTCACACGCCATCAACAATTGCCTTGTGAACAATCTACAGGCAACATTTTACAACATCCAATATGAATGAAAGTTTATCAGAAAATCATCTCCATCAAATCTTGGCCAAGTTATAGACTGGGTCCTGTGAGGTGAAAAACTAGGTTTCAATGTCAATTTGAAGGAACATATTGAAAACACTCTGGATGCCTTATTTTAAACTTAAGCATGTTGAGATGTTTTCAGAATAACTGTTTTGATGATATCTAGGCTAAGTTTAAATATATTCGGTCATAAACTAGGTCATGTTGGGTCATAAACTAAGCAAATTGAAGGAAAATCTTGTTAGTCTAGAAACTACACTTTGCCTTGAGCAGCTTGATGCTTTGTCAGAATGTTTGTCTTGACAATATCTAGACCTAGTAAGAATAAGGGTCATGGTGGGTCAAAAACTAGGTCACTAGACTAGAAGTAACATTTTGTTAACACTCAGACATTTTGAATGCTGCATTTTTATACCCCCGATAAACGAAGTTTAGAGGGGGTATATTGGAGTCACCCTGTGGTTGGTCGGTCGGTCGGTCGGTCGGTCGGTCGGTCGGTCGGTCGGTCGGTCGGTCGGTCGGTCGGTCGGTCGGTTGGTCCGTTGCGATTTTCCTTGTCCGGAGCATAACTTTAAAACTAATTGTTGGAATTTAATAAAACTTCATAGGATGATACAACACATTGAGAGGAAGTGCGGTGTACAGGAACCATAACTCTATTTTATCTAAATACAGAGTTATTGCCCTTTGTTACTTTTTCTTGTCCGGAGAATTACTTAATAACTAACAGATGGAACCTAATAAAACTACATACAATGGTAGAGCATAATCAGCGGAAGTGCAGTATACAAGAACCATAACTCTAATTTACATAATTACAGAGTTATTGCCCTTTGTTACTTTTTCTTATTCGTAGAGTCTTGTCCGGAGCATAACTTTAAAACAAATTGTTGAAATTTAATAAAACTTCATAGAATGATACAACACATTGAGAGGAAGTGCGGTGTACAGGAACAATAACTCTATTTTATCTAAATACAGAGTTATTGCCCTTTGTTACTTTTTCTTGTCCGGATAATTACTTAATAACTAACAGATGGAATCTAATAAAACTACATACAATGGTAGAGCATAATGTGAGGAAGTGCAGTGTACAAGAACCATAACTCTAATTTACATAATTACAGAGTTATTGCCCTTTGTTACTTTTTCTTGTTCGTAGAGTCTTGTCCGGAGCATAACTTTATAACTAATTGTTGGAATTTAATAAAACATCATAGGATGATACAACACATTGAGAGGAAGTGCGGTGTACAGGAACCATAACTCTATTTTACCTAAATACAGAGTTATTGCCCTTTGTTACTTTTTCTTGTCCGGAAAATTACTGAATAACTAACAGATGGAATCTAATAAAACTACATACAATGGTAGAGCATAATCAGAGGAAGTGCAGTGTACAAGAACCATAACTCTACTTTACATAATTACAGAGTTATTGCCCTTTGTTACTTTTTCTTGTTCGTTGAGTCTTGTCCGGAGCATAACTTTAAATCCAATTGTTGGAATTTAATAAAACATCATAGGATGATACAACACATTGAGAGGAAGTGCGGTGTACAAGAACCATAACTCTATTTTATCTAAATACAGAGTTATTGCCCTTTGTTACTTTTTCTTGTCCGGAGAATTACTTAATAACTAACAGATGGAATCTAATAAGACTGCATACAATGGTAGAGCATAATCAGAGGAAGTGCAGTGTACACGAACTATAACTCTAATTTACATAATTACAGAGTTATTGCCCTTTGTTACTTTTTCTTGTTCGTAGAGTCTTGTCCGGAGCATAACTTTAAAACTAATTGTTGGAATTTAATAAAACTTCATAGGATGATACAACACATTGAGAGGAAGTGCGGTGTACAGGAACCATAACTCTATTTTACCTAAATACAGAGTTATTGCCCTTTGTTACTTTTTCTTGTCCGGAGAATTACTTAATTACTAACAGATGGAATCTAATAAGACTGCATACAATGGTAGAGCATAATGAGAGGAAGTGCAGTGTACACGAACCATAACTCTAATTTACATAATTACAGAGTTATTGCCCTTTGTTACTTTTTCTTGTTCGTAGTCTTGTCCGGAGCATAACTTAAAAACTAATTGTTGGAATTTAATAAAACTTCATAGGATGATACAACACATTGAGAGGAAGTGCGGTGTACAGGAACAATAACTCTATTTTACCTAAATACAGAGTTATTGCCCTTTGTTACTTTTTCTTGTCCGGAAAATTACCTAATAACTAACAGATGGAATCTAATAAACCTACATACAATGGTAGAGCATAATCAGAGGAGTGCAGTGTACAAGAACCATAACTCTACTTTACATAATTACAGAGTTATTGCCCTTTGTTACTTTTTCTTGTTCGTAGTCTTGTCCGGAGCATAACTTTAAAACTAATTGTTGGAATTTAATAAAACTTCATAGGATGATACAACACATTGAGAGGAAGTGCGGTGTACAAGAACCATAACTCTATTTTACCTAAATACAGAGTTATTGCCCTTTGTTACTTTTTCTTGTCCAGAGAATTACTTAATAACTAACCGGTGGAATCTAATAAAACTGCATACAATAGTAGAGCATAATGAGAGGAAGTGCAGTGTACAAGAACCATAACTCTAATTTACATAATTACAGAGTTATTGCCCTTTGTTACTTTTTCTTGTCCGGAGAATTATTTAATAACTAACAGATGGAATCTAATAAAACTACATACAACGGTAGAGCATAATCAGAGGAAGTGCAGTTTACAAGAACCATAACTCTAATTTACATAATTACAGAGTTATTGCCCTTTGTTATCCAAAAATGAACAAAACAAGAATAACCCGATCCATAACATTGTCCTTTTAAGGTGGGGTTTCTAAATATTTCACAACCTTTCCTATCAGGGCGGCGTTCGGGGGTATTAATCACATTCAGTGATAGTTCTAGTTTATTTTAACATGTTGAAATTTTGTCAGAACTGGTGTTTTGGTGAAATCTAAATTAAAATATAGGTCATGTTGGATAAAACCAACAATGAATTCCAAAGAAAAACATTTGAGAAAAAGCTTGTAAACAGCTTGACCTCAAGGTTTGATTCAGCATCTTGAAACTTTGTCAGAATGTTCGCCTGATGATTGTTGATATCTAAACCAAGTTCAAATATTGGTCAAGTCGGGTCAAACATAAGGTCACTAGACCAAATTAAAAGAAAATCTTGTTAACACTCTGACAGCTGTTCTTTTAATGTTAGCATGTTGAAACTTTGGCAGAATAGATATTTTGAACATTGCTTTTAACCCAGAATCTATGTCACTAAGCCTAATTGAAGGAAAAACTTGTTTTCACTATTTACTTATTTTACCTTTCTGTATTGATTATGTTCATGTGATGAATTGAATGTTAAAATTGTTGAAGATTTGACTTTACACCAAGAGATAAAGTAGGAATAGTGTACAACAGCTGTCTCAGTTCCGACAGCTTGAAACAGATTCCTTTATCATGGTAGTCACATACCTACAGGTTAGACCCATAATAGACGCTGTGCTCGTGATGAGGCTTTGCCTTTTTCATATTAACGACTTCACACCAATCAATTCTATTTTTCATTATAAACAGCGTATGGGGTAATTAATTTCAATAACCCATGTAAAAACATACTAGGATATGATAAAAGAATGTCCCTATATTAATTTAACTGTTTAAAGATTATCATTTTGTTTGCATGAATCCATAGGAAACACTTTTTAATTGCCAATTTTTTAAAAAACAAAGTTGTCATGAAGATCTATCAAAATCACAGCCAGCTGTCAAAAAGGACTTGCCTATGAAATAAATTGCATATAAGCCCATTTTAGTTCATTATTTTTTTAAAATATAAAAGAAACTGAAGTCTGGAGGTGAAAATACATATTGTAAATTGTAATGGGTTTTCGTGCATTTTCTGCATTTTGGAAATCGGAAATGTCATTCAAGAAAGTATTTAATACTCACACTCATTCTTATTTAAAAGCGTTATGATAGAACCAACAATAACATTGTTGACAAAGGAGCAATATCCACTTTCTGTATTAATTAGCTAATTTTCCAATAATGTATTTAAAAAACAAACAAAGGGAAACACAATAGAATGTGCAAGATGCGAAAAAAGCCAGTGTGCCACCTGGGACTTCCAAGAATTATGAGCAGGACTTCCAAAATTCAGACCCAGGAAGTCAGGACTTCATGTATCAAAAAGTTAGTGCAAGCACTGGTGTAACAACAATCTTCTGGAGTAAATAGACAGCTAAATCTGTTACAGTGTAACAATAATCTCCTTGAGAAAATAAACAACTAAATCTGTCAGTGTAACAATAATCTCCTTGAGAAAATAGACAAGTAAATCTGTTACAGTGTAACAATAATTTCCTTGAGAAAATAGACAAGTAAATCTGTCAGTGTAGCAATAATCTCCTTGAGAAAATAGACAAGTAAATCTGTCAGTGTAACAATAATCTCCTTGAGAAAATAGACAAGTAAATCTGTTACAGTGTAACAATAATCTCCTTGAGAAAATAGACAAGTAAATATGTTACAGTGTAACAATAATCTCCTTGAGAAAATAGACAAGTAAATCTGTCAGTGTAACAATAATCTCCTTGAGAAAATAGACAAGTAAATCTGTTACAGTGTAACAATAATCTCCTTGAGAAAATAGACAAGTAAATCTGTTACAGTGTAACAATAATCTCCTTGAGAAAATAGACAAGTAAATCTGTTACAGTGTAACAATAATCTCCTTGAGAAAATAGACAAGTAAATCTGTTACAGTGTAACAATAATCTCCTTGAGAAAATAGACAAGTAAATCTGTTACAGTGTAACAATAATCTCCTTGAGAAAATAGACAAGTAAATCTGTCAGTGTAACAATAATCTCCTTGAGAAAATAGACAAGTAAATATGTTACAGTGTAACAATAATCTCCTTGAGAAAATAGACAAGTAAATCTGTTACAGTGTAACAATAATCTCCTTGAGAAAATAGACAAGTAAATCTGTCAGTGTAACAATAATTTCCTTGAGAAAATAGACAAGTAAATCTGTCAGTGTAGCAATAATCTCCTTGAGAAAATAGACAAGTAAATCTGTCAGTGTAACAATAATCTCCTTGAGAAAATAGACAAGTAAATATGTTACAGTGTAACAATAATCTCCTTGAGAAAATAGACAAGTAAATCTGTCAGTGTAACAATAATCTCCTTGAGAAAATAGACAAGTAAATCTGTTACAGTGTAACAATAATCTCCTTGAGAAAATAGACAAGTAAATCTGTTACAGTGTAACAATAATCTCCTTGAGAAAATAGACAAGTAAATCTGTTACAGTGTAACAATAATCTCCTTGAGAAAATAGACAAGTAAATCTGTCAGTGTAACAATAATCTCCTTGAGAAAATAGACAAGTAAATCTGTTACAGTGTAACAATAATCTCTTTGAGAAAATAGACAAGTAAATCTGTTACAGTGTAACAATAATCTCCTTGAATAAATAGACAAGTAAATCTGTCAGTGTAGCAATAATCTCCTTGAGAAAATAGACAAGTAAATCTGTCAGTGTAGCAATAATCTCCTGGAGAAAATAGACAAGTAAATCTGTAACAATAAGCTCATGACTTGAGAAAATAGACAGTGTAACATCAGCTTTCGAAATGGCTAAGAAAGGTAGAAAAAAACGGACAAGTGAACATGCTTTTTGGCTATTTGCGATATTCAAGGAACGAATCCGAAGCGATTTGCTAAAACAATTACTTTAGCTACGAGTTGTTTACAATTTGTGAAAGTGGACAGACTGGTTATTTAATTATCCATTATTTTCAGCAAAATAGACAAGTTGTCTTTCTATTAGGTACATAGCGTAAACCAGTCAAATTTCTCGTTTTCTCTTTCGAAATGACTACAAGAGGTAGAAAAAAACGGATGAGTGTCATGAAAAACATGATTTTTGGCTATCTGGAACATTCAGGGAACAAACCAGAGGTGATTTGCAAAAAACATCATGCATGGCATCATCGATAGCATACTGTTCAGTGCAAAAGTCATTGTTAATAGTATTTTGGGCTATGTTTTTTCCACTGTATGCAAGCCAAAGAAGCACGAAGGCAGTCCAGTTGGTAAAAATACAGTAATGGAATGGAAAAGCAAGTACCCATTTCAAACGTTACCAATATTAATATGAAATGTTCAGTGAGTGTTGATAAATGTAAGTGGAAATTTGTGCAAATTAATATTTAAACGGCACTGTACAGTACGTTTAAGCAATTGCTTCTAAGTTGATGGAGTATCCGTTTTGCTTGATAATGAATTGAAATTCGTACTTGTATGAATATGAGAAACATTAATAAACGGTTGGTAAATGATAGACATGTTAGTAAACTAGAAACATTGCATTAACATTAACTGTAACTTCTTAAAGTAAACCGAGTTAGAGGCTGTAACACTACCTCGTCTGGCCAGGAGACTGCTGTGTCCCCCTCCACTACTTGTATCTCACTGTACTCTCGACTGTGCATGAATATCCTTTCTATCTATAATCTTTCCAATATAAATTAAATCACCAAATTTATTTTGTTCTACCTGGTTCTTGAAGGAAACTATTAGGCGCCTAAGGCCTGTTTTTCCCCTCGAAGTCGGTTTTGCGTGGTCTCCGGTCCGGTTTGACATAAGTTGACTTAATAGCACATTTAGAATTATCCATACACTTTCTCTAAAGTAAACCTCTCTAAGTTGCCACAGCTTATCTACTATCATTATCTAGCTTTGTCTTGAAACTAATAACATTTTTTGCATTCACTATTTCTACAGGTAAAGTGTTCCAATTATTTATGGCAAACGAGTGTAGCCGAATGTTCTTATTTGCTCTTGGCTTGTAATGATGTTGTTAATTACTTTTCTACCTAAAAATTTCAAATCAATTCTCAATTCTCTAATTGTTATCTCTTTATTACTCCACCAGAGAGCCACCTGACCATCTCCATTTCTCTGTTTGTCTAAGAAGTTTTGTTCCTCCGAAATGTCTGTGTTTGTTTGAAATTGATTCCAGCATAAATTTGAGCAGTCTATTAGCACTTTCATTACGCCCCCCTATTATCTTCAAAAGAATATGCTTTCTTTATATACTAGTTATACGATAAAGACACATGGGTGGAAAACTATTGACATCCGCCATATAATTATTTCAATAACACAAATAAAACTTACTGAAATACCGGAAATCTGCGAGCTATAAATTATCGTTTTGTCAACAAATGCAAGTTGTCAGCATCCAGATAACTGGTTTCCGGTCGAGAGGGACGTTACGTACCACTGTCTTTACGCACTATGATATTTTAGACGTATAGGTCAAATTACGCTAAATACATCCGCGGGCCCCTTTGATCTACCTTTGGGCACCGTAGAGCGTAAATAAAACTTTGTTTGCCTAGAATTGATTGTACATCTGGCACAGACTGCATTGGATATGTGACAATGGGTGTAAATTCTTTGTAAATATGTAGAGGATAGTAAATAAAACTTGGTTTGCCTAGAAATGGTTGTACATCTGGCCCAGACTGCATTGGATATGTGACAATGGGTGTAAATTCTTTGTAAATATGTAGAGGATGAACTGGAACTGTTTGATTTTATCATTTTAGGTATTTTGACCTTGTGTGAAAGTGAAAGTAGAGGATGTGTAAACCTAGTTTTATAGTGACCTATATTTGTTTATTAATAATGTGTTATAGGTCACAATACACCAAAACAATTCCTTGTTTGTTTCCATGTAAATCGACCAGTTTCAGTCCTCAATTGTCACACTTACACTTTCTAAGCGTTTCTCATGTAGAACACCATATATCATATTGCAAAGAGTTACCTCCTAGCTTTAAAATAATCCAAAGAAAATGTGGGGTCATGCATTATGCAAGAAAGAACTCACCAGACGAAAATGGTAACCGTCATTTTGGACCAAATCGGAACCGGACAAAACCGGTTATTTGCATTCCCTACTTTCACTTTTAAAGAAGGTCAAAATACTACAAGTGATCAAATCAATCATTTCCACATTCACAATGCATTTAAACTCAATGTCACATATTCAACACATTCTTGTGATGGTATACACTCATTTCTACGCAAACAAAGGTGTTTTTAGTTATAATCATATAATAATAAGAAAAACATACTCACAGAAACATGGCGGCCGGATTCCCTTTCTTTTCGTCGCGACGGCTGGGAAAAAACAAGACGAGAGATTAGACACAAAACACATTCGCCCCTTCCCGTGCACCGTGTTATTTATATTTTGCCTAATATGGCTATAGTGAAAACTTAAATATACTTTTCTGAAAGTGTCAGGCCGATTTTCAAATAATTTTGTAGAAATGTTCCTAGGGTGACCCTCTATCAGATTCCTTCAAGCCATGTTGATTGGTCAAAAAACATGGCCATCAGGGGTGGGGCTGTTTGGAGATTTAATTTTTGCCTAATGGCCGTGGAGCGATATTGGCCCTCTTGGGCCTCTTGTTAGCTCACCTGAGCACGAATGCTCATACTAAGTTATTGTGATCGCCTTTTGTCAGGCGTCCGTCAAGATCTTCTCCTCAGTAACCAGTGGGTCATTTGGGATGAAACTTCACAGAAAGCATCCACTCAATGACCTGACTAGAATTCCTTCAAATGTTATGGAATCCATGCAGAATTCTGCTCCCAAACTTAACAGAGTTTCAAATAATTTTGTAGAAATTTCCTTAGATTCCTTCAAGCCATGTTGATTGGTCGAAAAAACATGGCTGCCAAGGGGCGAAGCATTTTTGTCTTATATGACAATAGTGAAAACTTAAAAAGTCTTCTCATCAAAAAGTGTCTGGCCGATTTTCAAATAATTTTGTAGAAATGTTCCTTAAGTGACCCACTATCAGCTTCCTTCAAGCCATGTTGATTGGTCGAAAAACATGGCCGCCAAAGAGGGCGGGTCTATTTTGCCTTATATGGCTAGAGTGAAAACATGAAAAATCTCCTCCGAAAGTGTTGGGCCCATTTTCAAATAATTTTGCAGAAATGTTCCTAGGGTGACCCTCTATCAGATTCCTACAAGCCATGTTAATTGGTCGAAAACTATGACCTCTAGTCTTATATATCTAAAGTGAAAAAATAAATCAGGTGAGCAATCCAGGGCCATCATGGCGCTCTTGTTATAATTCAAATTGCTCATTCAAATTTACGTCATATGTACTTATTCCCTGCTGCCAGGAGGATGCATGTTTATCTGCAAATATCAGTCATGATCTCAATGTGATTAAGATTTGTACCTACTATCCTCAAACTTGAATGAATATTGGTCCTAATCTTAAAACTGTCTCGTAGACATCCAATGTGAAATGACAAATCAGCTGGCATTTCGGTCCATGCATATTTTATTCAATTGTCCAAATATTCCTGACAACATTGAGTTCAGGGGTGGCATAATGTTTGACAAACATCTCTTGTTTCTCACTTGGATTCTTCCCCAACATGGAAGCAAACATTATTTGGATTGTAATGTATAACCTCTCCCAGGATAAGCTGTTGCGTAGGTCACTTTAACTTTATATCGCTATATTCAGTAAATGCTGCATAAAATGTCTTTACCACCAAGCTACTCTTTGGTATTGGAGCTGTTTTCTTGATGCAACACTTGGCGATTAATTTATTTAATCCTTTCCCTCATATGGCAATTCTGCAGCAGACGACTTTGACTGAATGGATAACCTATGACAAAAAGTGGAAAACATTGTGGCAAAAGGAGAAATTGCATGTTTTTGTGCAATTTCATTTTTTGTCACTATGTTTTCAAAAAGCTGTCTGCTGCAGAGGCGTCAGAAAGCGTCTATATGAGGGAAAGGGTTAATTGTGACATATTGGGAGTGTACAGTAAGCATCTGTTTCAGAAAATCACTTATTTAGGGTCTGTACCTTGAATAGAATATAGATATACTTTAATTATTTCAGGGAAAATTTCTTTCAAAAGACGAAAAACATGCCACAAGCCACTTGTGGTCCATGGATGAAAAAGCTGCCATTGATAGACATTTTGCAAAAAACATTTTAATTGGAAAGCTTCCTGGAAAGAAAGAAATTGAGAACTGTCTTAACCCTTTCCCTCATATGACAATTCTGCAGCAGACGACTTCGAACATATTTTGTCAAAAAATAGAAAATCTCAATAACTGAATGGATACCCTATGACTAAAAGTGGAAAACCTTGTGTCAAAAGGAGAAATTGCGTGTTTTGAGCAATTTCTTCTTTTGTCACTATATTTCAAAAAGCCGTCTGCTAATGTTTTTTTTTAGCTCGCCTGTGCACGAAGAGCAAGGTGAGCTATTGTGATCACATTTTGTCCGGTGTCTGTCGTACGTGGTCAACATTTACCATTGTAAACACTTTACAGGCTACATTTTGCATCCAATCTTCATAAAACGTGATCAGAACATTCATCTCCATCAAATCTTGGACAAGTTCGAAACTGGGCAATATGAGGTCAAAAACTAGGTCACTAGGTCAAATTTAAGCAAAATCTTGTTAACACTCTGGAGGCCACATTGTCTTAAAAATATTTAGGTCAAGTTCGAATATGGGTCATATTGGGGCTGAAACAAGGTCACTAGGGAAGCTGTAGAAACCACATTTTTTGAAAATTTGTCAGAAGGTTTAGCCAAGTTAGAATATGGGTTATGCTGGGTCAAATTAAAGAGAAATCCTGTTAACACTCCAGAGGCCACATTTTCAATTTAAGCATGTTGAAACTTTATCAGAATGTTCGTCTTGACGATATGTAAATCAAGTTTGAACATGGGTCATGTTGGGTCAAAAAGTAGGTCACTAGGTCAAATTGAAGGAATATCTTGTTAACACTCGTGAAGTCGCATTCAGCAGTTTGAAAGCATGTTTATCTAAATGACATCTAGGCCAAGTTCGAATATGGGTCATGTAGGCTCAAAACAAGGTCACTATGCCAAATTGAAGAAAAATCTTGTTAACACTTTGGAGGTTGCATGTTTTGCCTCAGCAGCTTGAAATTTTGTCAGAATGTTTGTCTGAATTATATCCAGATGATGGTTCAATATGGGTCATAGTGGGTCAAAAACAATAAAGGAAAATATTATTCAAACTCCAGAGGCCGCATTTTTACTTCGAGCAAGTTGAAACTTTGTCAGAATGTTGTCTTGATGATATCTAGTCCATGATGGAATATGGGTCGTTTCGAGGTTGCATTCAGAATAATTGTCTTGATGTGATTTTGCATTACAGTACATTGCATAATTCAGGTGAGCGAACTAGGGCCAACATGGCCCTCTTGTATACAAATTCCTAAATAAAAAAGGATCATAATTGAATACTTATTAAAGGTAGAAGTATGCCCTTTGGTATACATATGCATATTGAGTCTAGCAAAAAGTGTATCAAGTTTCATTGGAATATCTTGAACAGTTATTGCACGACTCGACCGATGCCGACGATGCCAACGGTAACACAATAGCACAAACTTTTTCTTTTTGTCTTCGAAAGAAAAACAAATGAGCTAAAAATAGTTATAGGAGTTGAAATTCCAAAATGAAATAACTAAAATTATTATCAGGCATGAAATGTGAAAGAGTAAATATGTGAAATCATTATTATTCCTAAGTAGCTTATTTTCATATATTTTGTTGAACACTATTTCTGAAATTAAGTGCCTATGAAATTGTCAGAATTCAAAAGGTAGATCTGGCGGTAAGCTATTGTCTTACACTAGGAATTCAATTTAAATTTGTCATGTTTTTGCAGTGCAGATGATTAAAAACAATGTGTAGAAGCAAATGTGATAAGAATAAGATCATATTTTTGAATTGACAATCTACAAATTTTAACATTTCCAGAAAGGAAATCTATCAATGAAAGCACCTTCAAATCTACAGAATTTCATGCATGCCAATATATATATATATATATATATGATTTTACAATTTAGAAATTATGTGAACACATTTATTGGTCTACATTTGACATTTATCCCTACTAGTTTGCTTGGAAAGTATGTTGTGTGGTGATCTGGTGTGGGAAAACCAGGAAACGCATGAGTAGGTGAACTGGTAGCCGTAATATGACTGAATTTTTTTTAAACGGCGTTAACCGTTCCCCTCATATAGACGCTTTCTGACGCCTCTGCAGCAGACGGCTTTTTGAAAACATAGTGAAAAAAAAAAAAATTCTTCTTTTGTCACAATGTTTTCCACTTTTTGTCATAGGTTATCCATTCAATTATTGATATTTTCTATTTTTTGACAAAACATGTTCAAAGTCGTCTGCTGCAGAATTGCTGTATGAGGGAAAGGGTTAAGCCCTAATCAATAAATTAATTGTTCCTACTTGTGCTACTTATTGTCGTTATGATTCAGTTGACATGTGTTATAATGTGGCAATTTGCCACAATTTTCAGCAAGTGTTTGTCAAAATTTCATTTCATTTAGAGGTTAGTGCACTTGACTTATAATAAGATAGTCGCAAGCGAGTTCTAACCCCATTCAGCGGCTGCCCATGTTTCCTTGAGCAAATAACTTCCTCCTCATATCTCTGTACTGGTTGGTCCCAGGAATCAATTTGAGTGTGATAAGATAAGCTAAACGCATTCATTACAATTGAACTTGATTATTTCATTTGGGAATTTCAAGTCCTATAACTTTTTTTAGCTCATGATTGTTTGCTCTATTGTGTTACTGTTGGCGTTGTCGGCATCGGCCGAGTCGTGCAATAATGTTAACCTTCGGCTATGACTCAAAGACTGTTCAAGATATTCCAATGAAACTTGATACACGTTTTGTTAGATTCAATATGCCAAGGGGCAAACTTCTAGCTTTAATACGTATTCAATTATGCTCATTTTTAGATCACCTAGAGCCAATGGCTCAAGGTGAGCTATTCTGATCACGTTTTGTCTCTCGTCCGTCGTCTGTCGTCCGTCGTTAACATTTTACGATTTAGATCATCTCCTCCTTAACCACATGACCAATTTCAACCAAACTTCACAGGAATGTTCCTGTGGTGGACCTCTTTCAAAATTGTTCAAAGATTTAAATTCCATCGAGTACTTTGGTTGCTGCGGCATCAGAAAAGGGGAAAATTGCCAAATCTTAAAAAATCTTCTTGTCCAAAAGTACTGGCCCGATTTGAAAATTATTTTTCACAAATGTTCATTGGGGCACCCTTTACCAAGATTGTTCAAATATTTCCAATCCGTTAAAAAAAATGGCCGCCAGGGGAAGCGGAGCTTGTTTTCCTTATATGTGAATTGTAAAAACTTTAAAAATTGTTCAAATATTTCCGATCCATTGAAAAAACATGGCCACCAGGGGGCGAAGCTTGTTTTCCTTATATGTGCATTGATTGTTAAAACTTTAAAAATGTTCTTGTCCAAAAGTATTAGCCCGATTTGAAAATTATTTTGCACAAATGTTCCTTGGGGCACCCTCTACCAAGATTGTTAAAATATGTCCGATCCGTTAAAAAACATGGCTGCCAGGGTTGCTGCGGCATCGGAAAGGGGACAAAATGTCCAAACTTTAAAAATCTTTTCCTCTGAATCTGCATGTCAGATTCCAATATGGTTTGGTAGAAATGTTCCTTGGGTGAGCCTCTACAAAGATTGTTCAATGCATACTGTTTGGCGGCGGCGTGGTCGTCCAGTTAAGGTTTTTTGTTCAGCTCAACTTTTTAGCACACCTATGCACAAAGTGCAAGGTGAGATTTTGTGTTCGCTCACCGTCCGTCGTCCGTCGTCGTCCGTCCGTTCACATTTTCCTACAAACGACTTCTCCTCCTAAACCAATTAACCAAATTAAAAATAATTTTACAGTAATGTGCCTTGGGTGGATCTCTTTCAAACTTATTCAAAGAATTCTATTCCACGCAGAACAAAGAAGGGGAAATTAACCAAAACTTAAAAAATCTTCTTGTCCAAAAGTACTGGCCCGATTTGAAAATTATTTCCGATCCGTTGAAAAATATGGCCAGAGGGCGGAGCTTTTTTTCCTTATATGTGCATTGTTAAAACTTTAAAAATCTTCTTGTCCAAAAGTACTGGCCCGATTTGAAAATTATTTTGCACAAATGTTCCTTGGGGCACCCTTTACCAAGATTGTTCAAAGATATCCAATCCGTTGAAAAACATTGCCGCCAGGGGGCGGAGCTTGTTTTCCTTATATGTGCATTGTTAAAACTTTAAAAATCTTCTTGTCCAAAAGTACTGGCCCGATTTGAAAATTATTTTTGCACAAATGCTCCTTGGGGCACCCTTTACCAAGATTGTTCAAATATTATGGATCCGTTGAAAAACATGGCTGCCAGAGGGCGGAGCTTGTTTTCCTTATATGTGCATTGTGAAAACTTTAAAAATCTTCTTGTCCAAAAGTACTGGCCCGATTTGAAAATGAATTTGCACAAATGTTCCTTGGGGCACCCTTTGACAAGATTGTTCAAATATTTCCGATCCGTTGAAAAACATGGCCGCCAGGGGGCGGAGATTGTTCATAGACTCATATAGGGAAAAACCTTTAAAAATCTTCTTTTCTAAGAGTAGAGGGCCCAGGCCTTTAATATTTGGTATGTAGCATCATCTAGTGGACCTCTACCAAGATTGTTCAAATTATAGCCCTGGGGTCAAAAATTGACCCCTCCCCTGGGGTCTATTGTTTTACATAGACTCATATAGGGGAAAAACTTCACAAATCTTCTTGTCTAAAAGTAGAGGGCCCAGGCCTTTGATATTTGGTATGTATCATCATCTAGTGGACCTCTACCAAGATTGTTCAAATTATAGCCATTGGGTCAAAAATGACCCCTCCCCTTTGGGTCACTTGTTTCACATAGACTTGTATAGGGTAAACACTTTAAAAAATCTTCTTGTCTAAAAGTAGAGGCCCCAGGCCTTTGATATTGGGTATGTAGCATCATCTAGTGGACCTCTACCAAGATTGTTCAAATTGTAGCCCTTTGGTCAAAATTACCCGTCCCTGGGGGTCACTTGTTTTTACATAGACTCATAAAGGGAATTTTTTTAAAAAATCATCTTGTCTAAAAGTAGAAGGCCCAGGCCTTTGATATTTGGTATGTAGCATCATCTAGTGGACCCCTACCAAGATCGTTCAAATTATAGCCCTGGGGTCAAAAATGGCCCCACCCGGGTCACTTGTTTTACATATACTCGTATTATTCAAATTATTTTGATAGGATGATAAACATGGCCACCAGCGGGTGTTGCTTGTTTTCCGTATATATGTATAGACAAAGAACAATGAAAACTTGTTAAGTTTGATTAAATCAGGTGAGCGATATAGGACCATCAGGGTCCTCTTGTTTTTTTTCTTCTGTTTTCTCCCTATCAGTCGAGCATCTGTGCCGTACGCGGTGCTCTTGTTTTAAGTTATTGTCTGATCTTAAGGAATAGGAATCCTACTTCAGTGATTCTCTACTTAATTTGTTCAAGACGTATTGATTGGTTACACAATCATAGCAACCTCGCGTCATCACAAAAGGTGTAAATTGAACCTTTAGCTACAAATGACAACTCCTACCATTCCACTCAACCAATTTCAACGTTACTTCACAGGAATGTTCCTTTGATGGTCCTCTTTCAAAATTGTTCAAGGACTGGCATTCTGTATAGAACTTTTAATTAGAAATTGAGAAAAATACCCAAACTTTAAAAACCTCCATCTCCATAATCCATTTGTCAGATTCCAAGATAATTTGGCAGAAATATTCTTTGGGTGACTCTACAAAAACTGTTCAAGCCATATTGATTTTGTTGACAAACAGGGCAGCAAAGCGGCATCAGGAAAGGTGCAAAATGACAAAACTTTATAATTCCATTCTTATTAAAGTTCTTGTTAGATTTCAAGATACAAATGGCTTTTACTGATAAACTATTTCTTTAACTGAGTGTCCACTCCTTGCAGTTTCATTAAATTTTGAACTCCTGATCAAATTTTCACAGATATTTGCAGTTAAATATTTGCTTCTAATTAACTATCATTCAGGTGATCGATTAAGGGCCATCTTGGCCCTCTTGTTTACTTAGGAATTTGTATAGAAACATTAACCTTCGGTCATAATTCAAACATCCTTCAAGATATTCCAATGAAACTTGCTACACATGTTGCCAGATACAGTATGTACATGAATACGAAGGGGCATACTTCTGGCTTTAATAATTATTGTTACAGTTCGTGTCTTCCTCCACCTTTAAATAGCTGGACGTCGCTATATCACTGAAATACTGTCGCAGTGACGGAAAACTCCAAAAAACAAATAAACCTAACTATCAGAATTGTTCAAGGTGGTGGATATTTCCTTTTTAGCTCATCTGTTTAAGACAGATGAGCTAAAGTCCTAGCTTCCTCTGTGTCCATCGTCATTGTCCTGCGTCCTATATTTGGTCAAGTCTTTTGTTAAAGACCCCTTTTTCTCAGTAACCATTCAAGGTAGAACTTTGAAACTTAATACAGTTGTCTGACATCATAGTAGCAACCACAGGGACAAGTTCCATAACTCGTGATTGCATTTTGTCAAATTTATTGCCCCTTTTCAAGTCAGAATTTCGGTTAAGTGTTTTGTTAAAGTCCGCTTTTCCTCAGTAACCATTCAAGGTAGAGCTTTGAAACTTCATACATTGGTCTGACATCATAAGAACAACCACAGGTACAAGTGCCTCAACTCTTGATTGCATTTTGTCAAAATTATGCCCCTCTTTAAGTAAACATTTTGGTGAAGTCTTTTGTTAAAATCCACTTTTTCTTAGTAACCATTCAAGGTAGAGATTTGAAACTTAAAGTAGTGGTCTTTTATCATGGTAGCAGCAACAGGTGCAAGTTCCATAACTTTTGACTGCATTTTGTAAAACTTATGCCCCTTTTTAAGTCAGAATTTTTTATTAAATGTTGGGTTAAGGTCACTTACATGCAAACTAACGAAGATGTCTCTTTGAAACTTGAAATAATTGTTCACTGTCGAATGTACAATAGAATGAAGGAAGACTTATACAAGTTACATAACCCTGCCATGTATTTTTACTGGATAATTGCCCTTCTGAATTTAATTTTTTTAAAAACTTGCTGATTAACCACAATATTTTTGTATTAGTTACATAATGTAACTAAATGTGTTTGTAGTAACTATTTAAGAAGATATTTAATGAGATTGTGTTTTGGGGCTTCTAGGATCAAGGTCACTGTAACTGAAAAAATAAAAAAGTTAATACATTCAATATCTTTAGTTATAGTTGACATTATATAACTAAATTGTGTTTGTGTTAACCCTTTCCCTCATACGACAATTCTGCACCAGACAGACAACATATTTTGTCAAAGTATAGAAGATCTGAATAATTGAATGGATAACCTATGACTAAAAGTGATAAACATTGTGGCAAAAGGAGAAATAGCTTTTTTTGAGCAATTTTTTCTTTTGTCACTATATTTTTAAAAAGCCGTCTGCTGCAGAGGCGTCAGAAAGCTTCTATATGAGGGAAAGGGTTAAGCATTTTGTTAGTCACACAAATATTGATTACAGGATATACTTACGAAAATGTTGTCATTAAATTTTGAAATGTAATGAATTATTAGGAAATGTTGTTATTTAAACCAGTTGGTATCCATGCAGTTTGAACACGGTTCCTAATATTTTCTGTATATTTTTTATCGGATTGCACAGTGTACAAGACCCATAACACTACCTGGTGAAATATTTTCCCGTTGATGAATTTTGAACAGCTAGGGTTGTCTGCCCCTGATTTATAAATTATCCCTTATTGTAAGAAATTTCTGTAAAACTGCCCTTGTGCAATCCGGTATATGCTCCCTTTGGTACCCCTTGTTATACCCCCAGATACATAGTATAAGAGTCACGCTTGTCGGTTTGTCGGTGGGTCCGTTGGTCCGTCTGGTACCCCTTGTTAAACCCCCGGATACATAGTATATGGGGGCTATATAGAAGTCACGCTTGTCGGTCCGTTGGTCTGTGGACATTTCTTGTGAACACTATTTCTCAGCAACCCTTGGTCAGAATTCAATATAACTTCACAAGAATGATTGATACCAAGCCTAGTTGTGCATATTGTCGGCGTGTTGCACTGGAATTATTTTTAAATGAGTTATGGCCCCTTGAATTTCTCATACATATGTATATTGTCAGGCACCAGCTGGGGTTATTTATCAACTGCAATGATATTTCTAGTTGTTTATGATTTGCCATCATGTACAAATCAAAATGAGCACTAAACATGATGTGAAATATTTGTAATAAATGTTTATTATGTTTATCATCTTATTATGCTTCTTTGCTTTTTGATGTGTTACGTGATTACATTAAGCGGCCGTAATATCTGGGCTGATTAATCTTATAACTGCTTTGACTTCATTCAGTAATGTATCATTTACATAGAGTCGATACCAGTTTACAAGTTCACAGAAATATTTATCAGCGCGGGTTAACCTTTATGTAAAGAGGTATGATAAAATGTGAGCATTCCATAGTCATTCTCTCCAAGCTATCCTTTGATACATGTGCATCTTGGGTGTATTATCCAAAATAGCCAAATTGTGTATGACCGTTTCCAGTCTTTGCAAGTTCCTCCAATGAATGGCCTGTGTATAATAGTTCCTCAGTTGACGGTGTGTGCAAGTTCCCAATCAACGGCCTGTGTATGATAGTTCCCCAGTTGACAGTGTGTGTATGATAGTTCCCCAGTTGACAGTGTGTGTATGATAGTTTCCCAGTTGACGGTGTGTGTATGATAGTTCCTCAGTTGACGGTGTGTGTAAGTTCCCAATCAACGGCCTGTGTATGATAGTTCCCCAGTTGACGGTGTGTGTATGATAGTTCCCCAATTGACGGTGTGTGCAAGTTCCCCAATCAGCCGCCTGTGTATGATAGTTCCCCAGTTGACGTGTATGCTGAAAGTGGTGTCGCGAAATACACACTGACAGGACAGATGACGTGGCTGAAAGTGGTGTCACGAAATACACACTGACAGGACAGATGACGTGGCTGAAAGTGGTGTCACGAAATACACACTGACAGGACAGATGACGTGGCTGAAAGTGGTGTCACGAAATACACACTGACAGGACAGATGACGTGGCTGAAAGTGGTGTCGCGAAATACACACTGACAGGACAGATGACGTGGCTGAAAGTGGTGTCACGAAATACACACTGACAGGACAGATGACGTGGCTGAAAGTGGTGTCGCGAAATACACACTGACAGGACAGATGACGTGGCTGAAAGTGGTGTCACGAAATACACACTGACAGGACAGATGACGTGGCTGAAAGTGGTGTCACGAATTACACACTGCAATCGAAATATGGAGATCGAATTGATATTTATTGAACGCTGAAAGTTGTGTTAATTAATTTTCATCGTTTTAGACCAAATAAAATGTCACGAAATAAACACAACCATAAACATTTGGACAATAAAGTGATATCCATTGAATGCTGAATGTTATGTTTATCTTATTTTATAGTACATGTTTTCAATTAACCCGATAAACCAAATGATCAAAGGTCGTCTGTTGCAGATTTGTTGAACGGGTTTCCGAGAAAAGGTTGACGACTTTTAATATACAACAAATCTGCAGCAGACGACTTTGAAAACATTTTCGCTTAAATATGAAAAACCTCTACAAATGAATGTGTAATTACTCGGAAAACACTGTGGCCGCAAACGGAGAAAATTCTCGGTTAAAGCAATTTCTTCTTTTGTTACGAAAACAGTCGTCTGCTGCAGAAGCGTCATTAAGCGTGTTTATCTGGGAAAAGGGTGTAGTCATGTCACACGAAAGTGTCTTTTTGTGTGTAAAGATAACAAATATAAATTGCAAATCCTAAATTCTTGCCTTTTTTTTAAATTCTTTATTTGTTTTAATTTTGGTTTATTATTAATCCTCCTCATGAAAGATTGTTAACACCAAGATAAACTATAATATAAACATGCACAATATGATACAATGGGGAAACAAATACAGTTATATCATAGCGACATTACGAGTGCCATGGTGAATAGTTCAAGTACTGGTAGTGCTGTGTTGATATTACAGTATCAACAACACTTTTGTATTGCTATGCAGATACGGTGGTTCTTACAAATATGAATACACGTCTGTAAAACTTACAGCTGTACACAATGAAACGTTCACAGTAGTGCACAAGCAAATTCATTTTTTCCTAATCTAATAAGATACATAGCATTGTCCCTTCCAAAGGTTTGGGATATATTGTTAAGCAACTGGTCTCTCGCCTGATTAAAATGGAAACATTCTGAAAGAATATGCACATACATGTATTTGTTTAAATAACGTTTTACAGAATTTACACAATGAACTGATTTGAACAGCTTTTTGAACCAAAATAGTTGAAATGAATTTTGCGATATTATTATCTTTTTATCTTTTTAAAAATGGTCAGACAACTGCAAGAAAGTAAAGTCGAAGTCTGTATTAGTGCGATATTTCCCGGTAGCTCAGTCGGTAGCGACGCGGGCTGTCAATCCAGGGGTTGTGAGTTCGAATCCCAGCTCGGCCAACATTCTTTCCGACGTTTGACAAAAGTCATTGTGACATGCGTCATTCGTCTTTCACCAATGGGCTGTTTAACAGTCTATGTGGAAAAGCAGCCAGATGCTTGGGAGGTATATTGTGTGGTGTGCTAGTGTGGTTAAACAAGGAAACGCATGAGTAGATGAACTGGTCGCCGTGCTATGACTGACAAATTGTTGAAAACGGCGTTAAACCCCAATCAATCAAACCCCTTAATTATGTTTTCGTTCTTCTATTGCTTTACAAACGCGTCGTTTCCATGCATACTTAGAAAGTGAGACCGCATTGTCTGTTAAACTAACTAATGTATCCGCCATTAAGTATTTTTTCCGTGAGCTGGAACATGTCCGGTAAAAACCTTTCATCGATGTCGGACCTTTTACGTCAGTCACTAATCATCTTGTAACAATTTGCCTTGTTATTGAATATGTTGAAAGTGTCGATATTTTGTGAACAAAATGCAGTTTCCTAGAATGTCGGTTTAAAAATAGCATTGACTCGCTCATGTCGGGACGGGTTAATTTTGGAAACTGTATTGACTTAACGATGTTATGTTGCGTCCTATTTATCTGATCTATGTCCGTACGTTTCATAAAATTCCACAACTCGTATAATATGTTTTGTTTTATCACCTTATTGTATATGTTACACACTATAAACGTGTTAAGGGTTTTAGGCTGGATTCCATACTCAAGCATAGTATGATAAGAGTTTTTACCCTTTATTCACCGGTCTGTTATTTTAGAGGTACAGTTTTTGGAAGGTGATTATTACGTAGTAATCTCCTTCCTATGCGTTTGTATCATGACCCAAATCAAATATTTCCTTTAAAAGGACTGAATCCCATATGAGAAAAAAGCGGAAAAAAAAAGAAAATTGTTAAAAACTGCTATTACCTTGATGTTTTGCATGTAAGGCATTGAGATTTGCTGACTGATGTACTACAATATATGCACACTATTAATATTGCGGAGATTTTTCGTTATTTTGCATTGTAAAATCTACTGGGTTAGTAACCCAGTAACTCTAAAAATATTGCTGTATATTTATCACGTGATTACTACAACCGAATTGACAATCTCCTTCCCAGAGTTGTTGAATGTAATGAGTCGATAGTGTTAGAGAATGCCGAATTAAATCCACAAGAGGAAATTCCACGGTATTTTTAAACGGGAAAACACGGAGCGGACGTTTTTTTAACTGCTTATTTCCTATGAAATAATGAAAAACAAGACTTGTACGACCTTCTACAACATTCCGTTACATATATATCGAAGTATTTTGGATTAATTAGAATAAGTATAAAATATAACGATTTTGGACCATTATGGTGTTTAGTCCCTTTAACAATTATACATACCCTAATCAATATAGTGACATGAATTCAAATTAAAATCTTCCTAATAGTCTTTCCATGTAATATCAGTTTGATAAAGATTATAGTTTGGACACTTTTTTTTCCCAAACTATAAATGTATTTGCGGCTTTTAAAATGAATTTCATTTTTAGAAAAAGAAACAGTTAATATTATTATGTATATACCTACGCGCCAAGCTCTTATGAACAACTCCAAATACAAAGGACCAGAGGTATAAACGAATTAGGTCAATTCGTGGACTGACTTTTCGTGGAATTAATAAAATAGAACAAATTATAAGACATTTCGTG
>JASEVX010000014.1:3613609-3627088 GCA_031761405.1 Serripes groenlandicus
AGGTTTCAGACGCGCTGCTTTCATCATAGTTTATGTTTATACCTGATGCCTTTTTCTGTGCCATAAAATTAAAAACGTCATTGAACGTAGGATCAATATAGTATCAAAATTGCCTACGTAAAACGCTGATTTCCCTTTGCGCCTATATGCAACGAGTCCAATATTTTCATCTTCGCTTGGTATTGCTTGGTCAAGGTTAGATTGATTTTGCTAAGTACCAAGTATAAGGATAGTTCATTGGATTAGTTGTATTAAGTTGTTCATTTGACCTGACCTTATCGGAATATAACATTGTGTCCGACTGTTTTGACGGAGGTGTCAAATAATTTTCGTCTATATCAATGACAGGATGGGGAGCTATTCAAGTCACCACCTTTATGTACATTCTGTTTAATAGTCGATGAGTTTGGCGCCATTGTGACACATGGGACAATTTCTCTCTCATTGTCTTTCGCCACTAATGATTCTCTTTCATTTCCAACAGCTACACATTCATCAACTCTTTCATCAACATTTTGACTTTTCAAATTGCAAAAAAATACATTCATGTCTTGTCTTATTTCTACAACATGTTCACGAGTGATATCGTTAATTTCATGTCATTAAACACTACACTTACATCACTTATGTTTTCAATGTAAATACGGCGGTCGTGACTTTGAGATATTTCAGCTATAGTAATTTGAAGTTGGTTTTAAACATCGGTTACTTGCCTGAGAGTATCAGTCAAAACAATGAGAAGTATTTCACAAGTATCGTTTTTATGTTTGATCGCATCCACATCCGACTGTATACGAATCAGCATTGCGACGACATCCGGTATGACAGTAGTGCAACTGGATTACACACTCCAAGCGTCGATTTCCGCAAAGCGCTGTACATGTTAATATCATCAGAGGACACACCAGAAGTGTAGCCCCATTGATTTCTAGTCCTTGCGCCTGTATGTAAAATATAAAGCGGAAATGGTAGTTGATTATTTTCCTATGACACGGACCGTACACGAAGTATGTCATTGTTAAATATAGATCAATCTAACTTGGGAATTCTAATCTGGATATAGATAGTTTAGTATGACTGTACATCTTCGATAAGCGAACGCGTTGAAAATAAACAATGGTTTCTTAAGTCATATTTAAATACAGTTATCAAATTGTACACAAGTGTCAGTCAGCTTACATTATTTGCATTCATTGAACTAGGTCGTACTCCTTCGAAGGTACATATATGTGTTACCTTCCAAGCAATTGTAAAGTAAAATCAGTAAATAGACGTACATATATCTACAAGTCAGTGCTTGCAGACAGTTATATTTTGGTTCAGATCATCTTTGTCCACCGGTTCAGTCTTATGATAATATTCACAAGTTGACGGAATAATCTAACACTATTGTGTAAGTAGTATGTGGACAGTGTCGATCTTGATCAAACCGTGTGGATGCACAGGCTGTTCTTGATATATACTGTTTGCAAAAGCCAACTTGTATCATTTCCCATACACGGGCTGGCTCATATACATTAACCCAACTAAACGCCAAGATATATATCTCTGATCCAGAATGGGGTTCACTAATGGGGGAGTGGGGTATGCTAGAAGTAGAGATTACTGTAATTCATTGCTGATTTATTTTGTAGTGATACAATTATATCAGGGACTGATTCCAGTCTATTTTTTGATCAATGTCTTCGGCATTCTAAAACCATAGCAATCGTCTCAAACGATTGATTGTTTGGTGTTTTACGCCGCTTTTAACAATATTTCAGTCATATCACGGCGGTTTCTGGGTAAGTTAACAGTACTATCCATTTATCCTCACACCAGCGAGTCACTCGAAAAGTTATCCCCGCAACCCTGATCGCAATGGAGGGCATCCATTACTACCATTGTTAAAGGATTTGGTATAGCCAGGCCAGGGATTGAACCCGCGACCTCTCGCACGCGAGGCGGACCCTGAACTATTACATCACATAACGAACTTCCTTTTGCTAAAGAAAATTATGGAGAGCAAATGATGTGGATGTGTAATCCATGTCAAACACATAGAGTGGAAGCTTACAATCACATAAGCTTCGTCACTATACAATGGAGACTTTTGATTGTGCTCTACAGACACATCAGGTCCTTTCGTGTTTGCCATTTCGCCTTACATACACATCAGGTCCTTTCCTGTACGCCATTTCGCCTTACATACACATCAGGTCCTTTCATGTACGCCATTTCGCCTTACATACACATCGGGTCCTTTCCTGTTCGCCTTTTCGCCCTACATACACATCAGGTCCTTTCCTGTACGCCATTTCGCCCTACATACACATCAGGTCATTTCCTGTTCGCCTTTTCGCCCTACATACACATCAGGTCCTTTCCTGTACGCCATTTCGCCCTACATACACATCAGGTCATTTCCTGTTCGCCTTTTCGCCCTACATACACATCAGGTCCTTTCATGTACGCCATTTTGCCCTACATACACATCAGGTCATTTCCTGTTCGCCTTTTTGCCCTACATACACATCAGGTCATTTCCTGTTCGCCTTTTCGCCTTACATACACATCAGGTCATTTCCTGTTCGCCTTTTCGCCTTACATACACATCAGGTTCATTCCTGTACGCCATTCCGCCCTACGGACACATCAGGTCATTTCCTGTACGAGATTTCGCCCTACAGGCACATCAGGTCATTCCATGTTCGCCATTTCGCCCTACAGGCACATCAGGTCATTCCATGTTCGCCATTTCGCCCTACAAGGCACATCAGGTCATTCCATGTTCGCCATTTCGCCCTACATACACATCAGGTCATTTCCTGTTCACCATTTAGCCCTACATACACATCAGGTCATTCCATGTTAGCCATTTTCCCCTAAAGACACATTAGGTCCGTTACAGTTCGCCATTTTGCCCTACAGACACATCTGGTCTTTTCCTGTTCGCCTTTTCGCCCTATAGACACATCAGATCCTTTCCTGTTCGCCATTGTTCGCCCCTACAAACACATCACGTCCTTTCCTGTTTGCCATTTTGCCCTATAGACACATCAGGTACTTTCTTGATCGATTTCTTTCGACCTACAGACACATCAGATCCTTTCCTGTTCGCCATTTTGCCTTATACACACAGCATGTTCTTTCCTGTTCGCCGTTTCGCCCTATAGACACAAATCAACCCCTATAGACACATCAGATCCTTTCCTGTTCGCCATTTAGCCTTACATACACATTAGGTCGTTTCCTGTTCGCCAGTTTGCCGTATAGAAACATCAAATCCTTTCCTGTTCGCAATTTTTGCCTTACAAACACATCAGGTCCTTTCGTGTTCGCCATCTTGCACTATAGACACATCAGATCCTTTTCTGTTCGCCGTTTCGCTCTATAGACACAAATCAACCCCAACAGACACATCAGATCCTTTCCTGCTCGCCATTTAGCCTTACATACATATTAAGTCCTTTCCTGTTCGCCAGTTTGCCCTATAGACACATCAGATCCTTTCGTACTCGCCATTTAGCCTTACAGACACACAGGTCCTTTCGTGTTCACCATTTCGCACTATAGACACATCCGGTCCTTTCCTGTTCGCCGTTTCGCCCTATAGACACACATCAACCCCTATAGAAACATCAAATCCTTTCATGTTCGCCATTTAGCCTTACATACACATCAGGTCCTTTCCTGTTCGCCAGTTTGCCCTATAGACACATCAGATCCTTTCATGTTCGCCATTTAGCCTTACATACACATCAGGTCCTTTCGTGTTCGCCATTTTGCCCTATAGACACATTCGGTCCTTTCCTGTTCGCCGTTTCGCCCTTAATACACACATCAACCCCTACAGACACATGAGATCCTTTCCTGTTCGCCATGTCACCTTACAGACACATAGGTTGTTTCGTGCAGTTTCCAGAGAAAATGGAATATACAAGCAGGGGTATTTTAATGGATCTGCAGCAAAATAAATGTTATAACACGGTGACAAAAGGATAAGTAGGCCCTGGAAGAGGGAGACCTAGGTTCGATCTCCAGGTGCCGGGATAGCATTACGACTGATGAACCGGTAGCATGATAAATAATACCGTAGTACTGGTTTATTACCAAGCAAACGCCGAACTTTAACAATACTAATGTTAAGAGCAGCGTCAAACACCATTCAAATAAAACCCTCTGCTATAATATTATCAATGCTCTTCTACAATAAAAGAGTTCAAACACTTTGTCTTTATGTTTTTAATGTCGTCTGCGACAGATGTACTTATGTGGTAAACGGTTATGGATACGACGCAGTTACCCGTTATCTCTTACGGAATTTGTGAATTGCCGTAAATAGAACTGGAAAACCTTTAATGACGTAAATGTAATGTTCAGATAAATTTAAACAAAGGACATTTTATCATAACAATGTGTCACTTATTACGCGCTACTATAAATACACATATAAACGTTAGGACAACCAATAGTGCGATTTATTATTCATTCGATGAACGACAAGGCAAACTACGATAGTGTAGGAAACGTATAGTGGTTACAAAAGATTCACGAGGGCAACAACTTCGACACAAATACTTTCTGTGGGTGGAAAACAAACAAGAAACAACGGATAAAACGTTCATCTATAGCTAAGCAAACACAATGGGTCTGTTTGTCAGCACGGTGTTGGAGGAGACATCAGCTCAAAGAAAGGTATAACAACTTTCATAAATATATATATGCATATTTTTTGTATTTCAAATATTTAGCTCAATTAGATCGCAAAAGTCGAGATAGTTTTACAGAACATGGTATACGGTTTTCTCCCAAAGCATCATTATGCCAAACTTACAATGGATCAACACTTCGGCCACATTTTCCATCTCGCTTTAAAAGCATTTTACTTCTAAACCCGCTAGATGTAATGCTTTCCTGTTGATAATCAATTATCATCACCTTTTTATTTCAGCTAACTGAGAAAATCAGACAATCTGATGACACTGTAACCAGGCAACAAGAACCAATCAGTGTAATGAGATTGAAGAGAAGCCACTGCCGACAACGGTATGTTTTTGGACGTTACAGAGCACGATAAAGCATCTGGTTGACATGTAGAAGGCCTATATATATATACGTTTTTTAACAGATTGCCTGATACCCCTGGACAGACAAGCGGTTCTCTGTTGTTCTCTGTTGTTGGTTCCAAAGCCAATGTCCAAATTGAACCATCAACTGTAACACCAGAAATAGAATACAAACAAGGAAACGATTTTGTGAAGTGTACATGTAAATGTTTAACTTGACCAGTGTCAATGTATCATTGACCATATCTAGCGAGTCTTCACTTACCAATGAGAATTAACGCACTGAATAGATACGAATGAGACAACTTGAATGCACAGACTGTTCGGCCTCTTCAGTATTACTAGATGTTCCAGTGCACGAGAAAAGGTTAAATGTTGACATTTTTAACAGACTAAGCTCAGATCAGCGTGTGTATCTGTTCAGCACTGTCAGAATCTAGACAAGTTAATACAATATTTAAGCAATGTGTGAACGGCGCAGGTCTTGGTCAGATTATGTGGATGCATAAACTGTTCGGGTAATACACTGTTCACACACGTTCATATATCAACGTTTCGCTTTTACTACCATGAATCATGAACATGCGTATTTAACTGATACGAACTATTCAGATATTTAAAAGCGCAATTGGAACTATTTAATATAAAGCACTTGTGATTTTGAGAGAGTGAACGTTGTTCCGTGAAACAAAAGTGAGAGAAGTTAAGTATCGTGTGAGATAAATATATATATAAAACTATTTAACCATAAATCAACTTCGGGCATCGAACATTGACTGTACAACACAACAGTAAATACCGAGGGGACCATACAGCTCATCGCTCATAACTCGATGCTTGCGAAGTTCCTTGGACGGACTCATACATATATAGCATGGAGCAGAAGATCTGATACGTTTATGAACTATTATTAGACCATTATTATATTGATTGTTTCCCGGATCAGTTATCAGTACTACTTGTCCACAGTCAGTCGTAATGCTAACCCCGCAACCCTGTGCGCTATGAAGAGCAGTAATTACTACCATTTGTAAAGTATTTGGTGACCCGGCCGGGGACCACACCCTAAACCATTATTAGAACGCAAAATACGCAAATACAAACAGCTGGGTCGGTAGCTACGGGGGTTGTCAACCAAGAGGCGAGTTCGAACCACAGCTTGGTGGTCAACATACATTCCAACGTTTTACAAAGTGCAATGCGACAGGCGTCATTGTCAATCTTCTTTCCGACGGTAGATTAATCAATGCGACAGATGTCATTCGTCTTCCAACAATGGGCTATCAGTCCATGTAGAAAAGCAACAAGTCAGTTTGAAAGACTCCGTGTTGAGTACGGGTTTGAGAAAAAGTGGTAAAAGTAGAAGAAGTAGTAGAAGTAGTTGTAGTAGAAGTAAATGTAGAATTAGTCGTAGTAGTAAACGTAATAGTAGTAGTAATAGTAGTAGTAGTAGTAGTAGTAGTAGTAGTAGTAGTAGTAGCAGTACTCGAAGTAGTACTCGAAGTAGTAGCAGTATTTTATATTGTTGTTGATGTTTTGGTTGTTGTAGAAGTAGTAGTAGTAGTAGTAGAACATTGTCTGTTTAGTACATATTACCATCAGTCGCATATCTAGGTTTCATTATGTGAAACATTTGGGTACATATGTGTACTCCAATTATTGTGCCAATCATAAGATTAAGTACAAATACACACTCAAACCACTAATGAGACTGAAATATAGCTAAGTTTTAGCCCCTGCTCATAGTAGTAATACCATTTTTTCGGAATTGGCAGCCTGCCAATTGCTGTTAACACCGAACAACGCATTTTAGGGTGAGAGTGCGCGAGAAAAATAGTTAATTCATGGATTCAACAAAACTACAATTAAAAGGTTAAAATCTCCCAAAATAAGATAATTATAATATTGTTGGAACATCAGTGAAAAACTTACGGCGTGAGTACTCCAATATAAGTTTAACAAATGCTTTAGAAATTAATGCGCCGAGAGGTCAAATATGGAAGCTTATTAACATTCGAGATGTGGAACGGATTGCGTGAAAAATGCAGTGGCCCCATTAGTGCATCTAAAAATGTTAATATGTATACATTTGAGCTCTTGTTCTCAGGTGAGCGATACAGGGCAAACAAGGTCCCCCTGCTTTCCGATTGCCAATTTCATAATATTTACTATGTTTGATATAATCTGTTAACTTCTTAACAATAAATACATAAATATAAGATGCAAGTGTTATTTCCTTTCACATTTTCCCTTCTTCCCTCAACCTTCCTGCAGCCCCCAGGCCGTCAGCACTTCTGTGCTTTGATTATATTTAGGTGTCAATACACAGATGAAATACTCTCTCGGATCGTCCGACACTCTCCCCTGTTACCCAACAAAAAGTTGGCACGGAATCACTGAAATGATATAAACCATTTTTATGCAACAAAAGATGTCGGAATTATTAGAAATAGCAGAAAATCAATGTATCACTTCGGATTTTGGATTTTTTTAGCACTAACAAACGGCTTGCAAAGTCGCAAAAACATGCAGAAAAATACCATTTTTACCCTAAACTCGAAAAGTCACAACAAAAATACGCAGGGGGCTAGCCTTCAAATGATGAGTTTCCTTGTGACCAAAACCTGTATGCAATCTGAGGATGCCTAAGGAAATATCACGTTTCCAGCTTCTTTTCGCACACTTTTCAACTGAAAAATTATACCTTTGTTTACATGCAACAAAATTCTCCTAGCTCACAAGGCATCGTTTCGCATTTCTGGATATACACAAGTAGACTCAAAGAGAAAAGGGTCAGATGGCAAAATTCAAACTCATGCTTTACGTCTAATATTTAGATTTATAAGCTTTAAAAACAACCTTTAGCCCAGAAATGTACATAAAACTCACAGATTTCAGTATTTCTATTTTTAATTGTATCTTATAACATTGAAATGTCTACCTTTTGTTATCCGCTATTTACACCAAAAGTCGTCTGTATAGCATATAGCTTTCAATGAAAGCATAAACACGCATTTATACCAGATCTCCACTTTCCCCCAAAATTTACAATGTGGTGGCCACTGAGGGGCATTTAATTATAATATCATGGCTTGTCACGATACCACTGATAGCATCTCATCCTGAATTGTTTTATGATCCTATCAAGTTTCAAGAGTATATAGTCTTAGCTGGGGAATACAATGAACATTTCTAGAATCATTAACGAAGACTGAGATTTTCAAAAGAGATATTTTTGATCACATTGTAACAATTTTGTTATAAGACAAAAGTAACATTAATTTTCTAAAGATTAGATTGAATAAGTGAAAGGTTGTTATCACTTATAACTCATAATGAAAATATAAACATAATTATTGACATTAATGCTGAAATAAGGTTTTTTTCCACAGATCTTGAAGAATTGTCTGAACCTTGTCTTATGATTTTTTTTAAGTAATTTCTACTTTTGTCAACCTGGCTGGTTTGCAAAAGGAACCAAGCTCTCATAGATACCTAACTACTGTGTAAGTTTGGTGAAGATCAGATAGTAAATGGAGCCTCTATTGTGTTCACAAGCTCTATTATAGCAATTTTGACAATTCAAAGAGCCATAATCCAGTCTCGCATGGGTGGATCTGGCTGGTTTGCGAAAGGAACCGTTTATGGACGGACGGACGACGGACACCACACCACGGCATAAGCTCTTCTGGCCTTTAGCCAGTAGAGCTAAACATCAAATTATACAGTTGCTTCAAAATGTAAACTGCCTGTCGGAAAAGTTTTACGAATTAACGAAACAATTTCCTGAAATGCACCTTTCGATTTTGTTTGAATGGTGTTTAACACTGCTTTAAACAGTATTTTCGTTACTATCTGTATTGTCTATTATGAAACCGATGCTTCAATCGTGATGCTATCCCCACAACCAAGTCAACTTCATTTAACCATTTCCCACATACAACAATCTGCATATAGACAAATTATGAAAACTATCTAAAAATGAAAGTTTGATTTTTGAATAAATTTAAAAAACACTGTGGCAAATAGAGAAGAGCAATATTACCTTCTGCTACAATGTTTTCAACAGTAGTCTGCTGCCTAGGCATCAGGCAGCGTCTATGGGAAAAGGTTTTAAGGAAAGGGTTTTTAGAGCTTTCATCAGTTTTCCAATGTCTCATCTTGGCACAATATTTTGAAGAGACATCTATTGCATAATGCTTCAAAATGTATGCTGACTATAGGAAAGGTATAATGAAGTGAATTGAGAAAATATTCCAGGGATTTGTGTGGGAAAGGGTTTTAGTTGTCACCATTTTTATTCAAATAGCCGGGATAACAGGGAGACAAATATTAGGTAACTTGACCCTTCAGAAATCAACTTCATGGCTCCAGATAAGATCAAAGAGGGCCAATTAGTGATGGGTCATGTTAATGGGGAATTAACAGTTATAAGTGATTTACTAGCTGATAAGCCCTTGCTGAATCTCAGTAGGCCTCTGGTATAAATGCGTAGGACTGTAAATATCTACTTCCATGCACATATAAACATCAAAGCGTCAATGGCACTGTAGTGGCGATCGTATTCATATATTGCAACAACTACAAAGCGTTTATAATATTTATAAAAACCTTTCAGAATTTCCAGATTTGATAAAATTCCAGCTTCCCGTTTTTAGGTCGGTATAGCTAGATACCGAAAACAACTTTTAATATGACTCATAAAGGTCTCACCGGGTGTTCTACACACCGGCTATTGTTTGTTGATAGAGTTGGAACATTGTGAGAATATGTATGAGTTGAAAACATTGTGATAAAATGTGAAATTTCTCATTTTATCACAATGTAAGATATAGCATTTGTATGACTTGAAAACATTGTGAGAAAATGTGAAATTTCTCATTTTATCACAATGTAAGATATAGCATTTGTATGAGTTGAAAACATTGTGAGAAAATGAGAAATTTCTCATTTTATCACAATGTAAGATAGAACAGTTGTAAGAGTTGAAAACATTGTGAGAAAATGATGATAGAATAGTGAAGAGTTGAAAACATTGTGAGAAAATGATGACAGAATAGTGAAGAGTTGAAAACAGTGTGAGAAAATGATGATATAATAGTGAAGAGTTGAAAACATTGTGAGAAGAACAGTTGTAAGAGTTGAAAACATTGTGAGAAAATGATGATAGAATAGTGAAGAGTTGAAAACATTGTGAGAAAATAATGATAGAATAGTGAAGAGTTGAAAACATTGTGAGAAAATGATCGCTGATAGAACACTGTAAGAGTTGAAAACGTTGTGAGAAAATGTCATTTTCGTAGGACAATATCTTTTCTAAAAAAATGTTAATCAATCATTTGTTCCTAATTCAAAAATTATGAAGACATACAACTATAAAAAGTTGTTTTCGTAACAACCAAAATATGGTAATATGGGATTAAAAGTTGTAAGCAAAGTTGTTTTCGCGGCAGCCGACTTGTTTTCGTGAGCCGATTTTATTTATTTATATGCGTTTTAGCCTACGCCACTCACTAATTTTTCTATTTCGCGTAATTAGTACAAAAAAAAACCTATTACATACTTTTAAAATTCATCGTTATATGTTTGTGCACATGCTTTTAAGTAAATAATTAGAAAACTTATGAATACATGTGATTTATTGTCAAATAAAACGTTGTTTTTGTGACAGTCATGTTGTTTTCGTGAGCCGACTTTATTTATTTATTTGCGTTTTAGCCTATGCCACTCTATAATGTTGCAATGTTATTGAAAACGGGACCAGGTACGAAATAAGCACTTTTTACGGACCATAATTGTTAAACTCGTAGGTATTTTCAGAAATTACAAAAGAAGTTAATTGGCCGTTTTATTTTGGCGAGGTGCTTTCAGAGTACAACCAATTCCTGTAAACACGGTAATATTTTACCCTCAGGCCGAATCAGGTTAAAGGTCAAAAGTTTACGGTTGACTACAGTAAAAATAGAACGAGGCACAGCTCTGCATACCGTACCCAAGACGCGCGATGATATTTATTATCTGCCCAAACATGAAGAAAGCTAATATGTAAATAGTTTAACTCTATTTAGATATTTTCTCGGTAAATCTCAAATATTAGTACCAATCCGGTATCAAAGTAGCACTAACATTATCATTATTAATCGTGTGCCTGCATCATTGATGGAACTATATATATATATGGCGGTTTAACGGAAGTGAGTAAATTGCCTTTGCAGAAATATCCAACCGACTGTTCAAAACCGACTATATAAGTTTTTTTTCGTTGTTGTTGTTTTGGTAGCACTGTGGCGATTGTCAACCAATCGCCACAAAAATGACATTTCAGCTAGTGTCTGTGTGTGAAAGGTGACCATTACATTTATTATTATGATAACAACTTGCATATACGAGCGCGTGCTTATATTATTGATTGATTGATTGATTGGGGTTTAACGCCGTTTTTAACAATTTCTCAGTTATATCATGGCGGCCAGTTCTCTTACTCATGCATTTCCTGGGTTTCTCACACCAGTACTCAACACAACAATCTTCCCAAGCAACTGGCTGCTTTTCCACATAGACTTAGCCCATTGGTGGAAGACGAATGACGCATGTCGCATTGACTTTTGTCAATCCTTGGAAAGACAGTTGGCCGAGCCGGGATTCGAACTCACAACCCCTGGATTGACAGCCCGCGTCGCTACCGACTGAGCTACCGGGGCTCGGCTGTGCTTATATTAACAAACCAGTCTATTGAGATAAACAGAGAAATTAATATTTGGTTGCTATCCTCTTTTATCAGTGAAATATTTATATTATAACACGAGTAATCATGTTTATATGCGAGCGAGTGATTGCGCGAATGTGTGAATGTGTGATGTGCTTGCATTTTTTTATTAATACTTTAGTTGTATGATGAAAAACAATGTATAGTTTAAATCAATGAAATATATCTTTCTATCTTGTTTGTAAGGTGGTTAGTTAGTCTAACCTTTCAAGTAAGTTATCATTCGCATAAACCTTGTTTTAATGTGATCAAATACAATCTTCTCTGTAATGTGGTCAGTCGATTTTAAAATACCTAACCTTTCTAGTAATGTATCATTCGCGTAAATCTTTGTTTAATATACTCAAATAAAGTCTCCCTTGTAAGGTGATTGAGTCTATCGTTGATTTATGTCAGGCTTGCACGAGTTCCTCTTGTATTCCACAGTCGTCTTTTCTGGTAACTGAATGGTAGACACGTTATGTAAGCTGTTTCACTTATCCGAATAACATTAGCCGTGTCAGTTGTGCTGTTAAATGAAAGCGGGACATCTTGAAACAAGAAAAGTATCGTTTTTAAATGCTCACCTAAAAATACGTGTAGTACATGTAGTAGTTCTGTGCTGATTCGGATGTTCGATCACATACATTTTAACATTTTAGCGATATGGTTTTACTTTACTCCCATAACACGATTACCGGCATTATGTATTATATCGTATACACCCTGTAGAATTAAGGTAGATACAGCGACCAGTTGATAAGGATGTTATCACTGTAATATATATATTATTAAATATTTCACACCACACACACCATACACACTGTGGTAAGAAGTATTTTGATCATCTATCTAGTAAGCTGGTTGATTTGAATCGGGAATTCAATGACTGGCAAATTTATTGATAAATTTTACATTAATTCGAAAATGAAAACATTAAAAACAAGAAAAATCTTTAAAAAAGATAAACGGCGATCAATATCAGTAATTTTCCATGAGTAATAAGATTTGCGCAATAATGTGTATATCTAAGAATTCGACAGCTCCTTCAAATGGTAATGCATTATAATCGTGAACCAGTTGGAACATTATTCTTTAAAATATATAGAATCGGTAATCAAGTGTAGCTTGCGCGTTTTTTGTTTATCTCTTTTTCATTTTAGAACCACGTGTCAGCCAAAATTATGTAAGCTCTCAGAAATTATTAAATAGTAAACGGAAACGATGGAATCAACTTGTTTATATCTTTATCCCAGTACCAACTACTAAATCATAACAATAAACTATGTGTAAAGGCTTATCGGCCATTTCCATCCAGCTTCGGTTTCTATAAATAGATTATCAAGGCCGAGAATACGCCACATGACTGGAGATTACGCGAGGCTCCGAACATGTGTATAAGTTTCAATTGACAATAAATAACTTAAAACTTATTATGTTTCAAAAATAATTAATATTTTGCTCATAAATATTATATTTCATACGTTTTCACTGATTTCGTTCACTGAAAGTTATTATGCAGAACATTTCATTTTAAAATTTGACATTATTAGTGCCTCTCGTAGGATCGCCAACTTAACTATAAACCAATCAAAACGTTTCATTTCCTTTATTTCCTCTACATTATTCATTAAATACAACATTTGATTGGAATACAAATCCAGACGGTAATTTACATTCAATAAA
>JASEVX010000014.1:3627288-3802288 GCA_031761405.1 Serripes groenlandicus
ATAAATAAACATCGTGTAATATAATAATGATAGAACTCCTCCCTGACGGACGCTACCTTTCAAGTCTAATATGCACTGACGTCCGATGAGACGTCTTAACATACGTTTTAAGGCTCCAATAGCTATCGTGGAGTGTCTTCCATAGTTTTATATCAATTCCTGATTTATAGCAATTTCGAAAAAAGAGCGTCGTGTCAGACCGATAGCGCCTTTAATGTCTAACAGTGCTACAATTGTTCTAGATTGTGATATATCGTTTCCTGGAGATTAAAGCCCGCCATAATACAGCTTAATCCTCTTTGAAAACTTTTTTGTTGTTTATTCGGAAAGGAAGGAAAACGAATTTGAGTGAGTCTGTTAGTTTGATCATTCATAATAACTATCTGCCGGAGGGTTATCCGAATGTGTGTAGTTTTCGGTGTAGTTTTGCCGTTAACGCGCGTGATGTTTCGGTCTATTGCTTCGCGAGGGAAACTTAAAGTTTGAGGTGTCTGGTCCCTCACTATAAGTAGAACGCCACTTTTCTGCATTATATCCCCTCTCTCTAAATTTCATCCCTTTTCTCATTTTCATATTCTGTTTTACTTTTCCAGCGCCTACATTGCAACTCATCTGGCCAGAACCCTTCCCTTTTCTTGATCGGTAGGGGAATACAACGTTACAGACGCGCTGCTTTCACCATAGTATATGTTTATACCTGATGCCTTAATCACTTTCTGTGCCATACAATTATAAACGTCATTGAACGTAGGATCAATATAGTATCAAAATCGCCTACGTAAAACGCTGATTTCGTTTTGCGCATATATGCAACGAATACGTTATTTTCATCTTTACATAGTATTACTTGTTCAAAGTGAGCTTGATTTTGATAAGAACCAATATAAGGATGGTTCATTGGATCAGTTTTATTAAGTTGTTGACCTGACCTTATCGCAATATAACGTTTTGTCCGATTGTTGTAACGGAGGTGTCCATTCATTTTCATCTATATTAATGACAGGAATGTGCAAGTTTTCGCTAGATGGGGAGCCATTCAAGTCACAACCTTCATGTATACTCTGTTCAATAGTCGATGAGTTTGGCGCCATTGTGACACATGGGACAATTTCTGTCTCATTGTCTTTCGCCAATAATGTTTCTCTTTCATTTTCAACAGCTACACATTCATCAACTCTTTTATCAACATTTTGACTTTTCAAATTGCAATAATTTACATTCATTTCTTGTTTTATTTTTACAACATGTTCACGAAATGGCGAACAGGAAAGTGTTATCGTTAATTTCATATCATTAATCACTACACTTACATCACTTATGTTTTCAGTGTACGGCCGGCATTACTTGGAGATATTTCAGCAATAGTAATTTGAAGTTGGTTTTGAACATCGGTTACTTGCCTGAGATTAGCAATCAAATCAATGAGAAGTATTTCACAAGTATCGTTTTTGTGTTTGATCGCATCCACATCCGACTGTATACGAATCAGCATAGCGACGACATCCGGTAGAGACATTATATATAGTGCAACTGGATTACAATCTCCAAGCGTCGATGTCCGGTATGACAGTATTGCAACTGGATTACACTCTCTAAGCGTCGATGTCCGGTAC
This sequence comes from Serripes groenlandicus, assembly GCA_031761405.1. Lineage (NCBI taxonomy): Eukaryota > Metazoa > Mollusca > Bivalvia > Cardiida > Cardiidae > Serripes > Serripes groenlandicus. Next base: position 3,628,902 of record JASEVX010000014.1, read on the forward strand.
GACAGTATTGCAACTGGATTACAATCTCCAAGCATCGATGTCCGGTATGACAGTATTACAACTGGATTACACTCTCCAAGCGACGATGTCCGGTATGTCAGTATTACAACTGGATTACACTCTCCAAGCGTCGATGTCCGGTATGACAGTATTACAACTGGATTACACTCTCCAAGCGTCGATGTCCGGTATGACAGTATTACAACTGGATTACACTCTCCAAGAGTCGATGTCCGGTATGACAGTATCACAACTGGATTACACTCTCCAAGCGACGACATCCGGTATGACAGTATTACAACTGGATTACATTCTCCAAGCGACGACATCCGGTATGACAGTATTGCAACTGGAATACACTCTCCAAGCGACGACATCCGGTATGACAGTATAACAACTGGATTACACTCTCCAAGCGACGACATCCGGTATGACAACTGGATTACACTCTCCAAGCGACGACATCCGGTATGACAGTATCATAACTGGATTACACTCTCCAAGCGACGGCATCCGGTATGACAACTGGATTACACTCTCCAAGCGACGACATCCGGTATGACAGTATTACAACTGGATTACACTCTCCAAGCGACGACATCAGGTATGACAACTGGATTACACTCTCCAAGCGACGACATCCGGTATGACAGTATTACAACTGGATAACACTCTCCAAGCGACGACATCCGGTATGACAGTATTACAACTGGATTACACTCTCCAAGCGTCGATGTCCGCAAGTCGTTGTGCTGTACATGTTAATATCATCAAAGGACAAACCAGAAGTGTAGCCCCATTGATTTCTAGTCCATGCGCCTGTATGTGAAATATACAGCGGAAATTGTACTTGATCTTTTTCCTACGACAGGGACCGTACACGAAGTATGTCATTGTTAAATATAGATCGATATAACTTGGGAATTCTAATCTGGATATAGATAGTTTAGTATGACTGTACATCTTCGATAAGCGAACGTGTTGAAAATAAACAATGGTTTCTTAAGTCATATTTAAATACAGTTATCAAATTGTACACAAGTGTCAGCTTGCAGTAGCTGCATTCATCAAAATAGGGCTTACTCATTCGAAGGGACATATATGTGTTACGTTCCAAACAATTGCAAAGTAAAACCAGTAATTAGACGTACATATATCTACAAGTCAGTGCTTGCAGACAGTTATAATTGGTTCAGATCATCTTGTCCATCGGTTCAGTCTTATGATAATATTCACAAGTTGACGGAATAATCTAACACTATTGTATAAGTAGTATGTGGACAGTGTAGAGCGTGATCAAACCGTGTGGATGACCAGGCTGTTCTTGTTATATACTGTCTGCAAAAGCCAACTTGTATCATTTTCCAATACACGGGCTCATATATATTATTCTCAACTAAACGCCAATATATCTCTAGTCCAGAATGGGGTTCAATAATCGGGGAGTGGGGTATATCTCTCTTATCCAGAATGGGGTTCACTAATGGGGAAGTGGGGTATATCTCTCTGATCCAGAATGGGGATCACTAATGGGAGAGTGGGGTATATCTCTCTGATCCAGAATGGGGTTCACTAATGGGAGAGTGGGGTATATCTCTCTGATCCAGAATGGGGTTCACTAATGGGGGAGTGGGGTATATCTCTCTGATCCATAAATGGGGTTCAATAATCGGGGAGTGGGGTATATCTCTCTGATCCAGAATGGGGTTCACTAATGGGGGAGTGGGGTATATCTCTCTGATCCAGAATGGGGTTCAATAATGGGGGAGTGGGTTATATCTCTCTGATCCAGAATGGGGTTAACTAATGGGGGAGTGGGGTATATCTCTCTGATCCAAAAGGGGGTTCACTAATGGGCGAGTGGGGTATATCTCTCTGATCCAGAATGGGGTTCACTAATGGGGGAGTGGGGTATATCTCTCTGATCCAAAAGGGGGTTCACTAATGGGGGAGTGGGGTATATCTCTCTGATCCAGAATTGGGTTCACTAATGGGGGAGTGGGGTATATCTCTCTGATCCAGAATGAGGTTCACTAATGGGGGAGTTGGGTATATCTCTCTGGTCCAGAATGGTGTTCAATAATGGGGGAGTGGGGTATATATCTCTGATCCATAATGGGGTTCACTAATGGGGAGTGGGGTATATCTCTCTGATCCATAAATGGGGTTCACTAATGGGGGAGTGGGGTATATCTCTCTGATCCAGAATTGGGTTCACTAATGGGGGAGTGGGGTATATCTCTTTGATCCAGAATGGGGTTCACTAATGGGGGAGTGGGGTATATCTCTCTGATACAGAATGGGGTTCACTAATGGGGGAGTGGGGTATATCTCTCTGATCCAGAATGGGGTTCACTAATGGGGGAGTGGGGTATATATCTCTGATCCATAAATGGGGTTCACTAATGGGGGAGTGGGGTATATCTCTCTGATCCAGAATGGGGTTCACTAATAGGAGAGTGGGGTATATCTCTCTGATCCAGAATGGGGTTCACTAATGGGGGAGTGGGGTATATCTCTCTGATCCAGAATGGGGTTCACTAATGGGGGAGTGGGGTATATCTCTCTGATCCAGAATGGGGTTCACTAATGGGGGAGTGGGGTATATCTCTCTGATCCAGAATGGGGTTCACTAATGGGGGAGTGGGGTATATCTCTCTGATCCAGAATGGGGTTCAATAATGGGGGAGTGGGGTATATCTCTCTGGTCCAGAATGGGGTTCAATAATGGGGGAGTGGGGTATATCTCTCTGATCCAGAATGAGGTTCACTAATGAGGGAGTGGGGTATATCTCTCTGATCCAGAATGGGGTCCAATAATGGGAGAGTGGGGTATATCTCTCTGATCCAGAATGCGGTTCACTAATGGGGGAGTGGGGTATATCTCTGTGATCCAGAATGGGGTTCACTAATGGGGGAGTGGGGTATATCTCTCTGATCCAGAATGGGGTTCACTAATGAGGGAGTGGGTTATATCTCTCTGGTCCAGAATGGGGTTCACTAATGGGGGAGTGGGGTATATCTCTCTGATCCAGAATGGGGTTCACTAATCGGGGAGTGGGGTATATCTCTCTGATCCAGAATGGGGTTCACTAATGGGGGAGTGGGGTATATCTCTCTGATCCAGAATGGGGTTCACTAATGGGGGAGTGGGGTATATCTCTCTGATCCAGAATGGGGTTCACTAATGGGGGAGTGGGGTATATCTCTCTGATCCAGAATGGGGTTCACTAATGGGGGAGTGGGGTATATCTCTCTGATCCAGAATGGGGTTCAATAATGGGGGAGTGGGGTATATCTCTCTGATCCAGAATGGGGTTCAATAATGGGGGAGTGGGGTATTTCTCTCTGATCCAGAATGGGGTTCACTAATGGGTGAGTGGGGTATATCTCTCTGATCCAGAATGGGGTTCACTAATCGGGGAGTGGGGTATATCTCTCTGATCCAGAATGGGGTTCACTAATCGGGGAGTGGGGTATATCTCTCTGATCCAGAATGGGGTTCACTAATGGGGGAGTGGGGTATATCTCTCTGATCCAGAATGGGGTTCACTAATGGGGGAGTGGGGTATATCTCTCTGATCCAGAATGGGGTTCACTAATGGGGGAGTGGGGTATATCTCTCTGATCCAGAATGGGGTTCACTAATGGGGGAGTGGGGTATATCTCTCTGATCCAGAATGGGGTTCACTAATGGGGGAGTGGGGGTATATCTCTCTGATCCAGAATGGGGTTCACTAATGGGGGAGTGGGGTATATCTCTCTGATCCAGAATGGGGTTCAATAATGGGGGATTGGGGTATATCTCTCTGGTCCAGAATGGGGTTCAATAATGGGGGAGTGGGGTATATCTCTCTGATCCAGAATGAGGTTCACTAATGAGGGAGTGGGGTATATCTCTCTGATCCAGAATGGGGTCCAATAGTGGGAGAGTGGGGTATATCTCTCTGATCCAGAATGGGGTTCACTAATGGGGGAGTGGGGTATATCTCTGTGATCCAGAATGGGGTTCACTAATGGGGGAGTGGGGTATATCTCTCTGATCCAGAATGGGGTTCACTAATGAGGGAGTGGGGTATATCTCTCTGGTCCAGAATGGGGTTCACTAATGGGGGAGTGGGGGTATATCTCTCTGATCCAGAATGGGGTTCACTAATCGGTGAGTGGGGTATATCTCTCTGATCCAGAATGGGGTTCACTGATGGGGGAGTGGGGTATATCTCTCTGATCCAGAATGGGGTTCACTAATGGGGGAGTGGGGTATTTCTCTCTGATCCAGAATGGGGTTCACTAATGAGGGAGTGGGGTATATCTCTCTGATCCAGAATGGGGTTCACTAATGGGGGAGTGGGGTATATCTCTCTGATCCAGAATGGGGTTCACTAATGGGGGAGTGGGGTATATCTCTCTGATTTAGAATGGGGTTCACTAATGGGGGAGTGGGGTATATCTCTCTGATCCAGAATGGGGTTCAATAATGGGGGAGTGGGGTATATCTCTCTGGTTCAGAATGGGGTTCAATAATGGGGGAGTGGGGTATATCTCTCTGATCCAGAATGAGGTTCACTAATGAGGGAGTGGGGTATATCTCTCTGATCCAGAATGGGGTCCATTAATGGGAGAGTGGGGTATATCTCTCTGATCCAGAATGGGGTTCACTAATGGGGGAGTGGGGTATATCTCTGTGATCCAGAATGGGGTTCACTAATGGGGGAGTGGGGTATATCTCTCTGATCCAGAATGGGGTTCACTAATGAGGGAGTGGGGTATATCTCTATGATCCAGAAGGGGGTTCAATAATGGGGGAGTGGGGTATATCTCTATGATCCAGAAGGGGGTTCACTAATGGGTGAGTGGGGTATATCTCTCTGATCCAGAATGGGGTTCACTAATGAGGGAGTGGGGTATATCTCTCTGGTCCAGAATGGGGTTCACTAATGGGGGAGTGGGGTATATCTCTCTGATCCAGAATGGGGTTCACTAATCGGGGAGTGGGGTATATCTCTCTGATCCAGAATGGGGTTCACTGATGGGGGAGTGGGGTATATCTCTCTGATCCAGAATGGGGTTCACTAATGGGGGAGTTCGGTATATCTCTCTGATCCAGAATGGGGTTCACTAATGGGGGAGTGGGGTATATCTCTCTGATCCAGAATGGGGTTCTCTAATGGTGGAGTGGGGTATATCTCTCTGATCCAGAATGGGGTTCTCTAATGGGGGAGTGGGGTATATCTCTCTGATCCAGAATGGGGTCCAATAATGGGAGAGTGGGGTATATCTCTCTGATCCAGAATGGGGTTCACTAATGGGGGAGTGGGGTATATCTCTCTGATCCAGAATGGGGTTCAATAATGGGGGAGTGGGGTATATCTCTCTGGTCCAGAATGGGGTTCAATAATGGGGGAGTGGGGTATATCTCTCTGATCCAGAATGAGGTTCACTAATGAGGGAGTGGGGTATATCTCTCTGATCCAGAATGGGGTCCAATAGTGGGAGAGTGGGGTATATCTCTCTGATCCAGAATGGGGTTCACTAATGGGGGAGTGGGGTATATCTCTGTGATCCAGAATGGGGTTCACTAATGGGGGAGTGGGGTATATCTCTCTGATCCAGAATGGGGTTCACTAATGAGGGAGTGGGGTATATCTCTCTGGTCCAGAATGGGGTTCACTAATGGGGGAGTGGGGTATATCTCTCTGATCCAGAATGGGATTCACTAATCGGGGAGTGGGGTATATCTCTCTGATCCAGAATGGGGTTCACTGATGGGGGAGTGGGGTATATCTCTCTGATCCAGAATGGGTTTCACTAATGGGGGAGTGGGGTATATCTCTCTGATCCAGAATGGGGTTCACTAATGAGGGAGTGGGGTATATCTCTCTGATCCAGAATGGGGTTCACTAATGGGGGAGTGGGGTATATCTCTCTGATCCAGAATGGGGTTCACTAATGGGGGAGTGGGGTATATCTCTCTGATCCAGAATGGGGTTCACTAATGGGGGAGTGGGGTATATCACTCTGATCCAGAATGAGGTTCAATAATGGGGGAGTGGGGTATATCTCTCTGGTCCAGAATGGGGTTCAATAATGGGGGAGTGGGGTATATCTCTCTGATCCAGAATGAGGTTCACTAATGAGGGAGTGGGGTATATCTCTCTGATCCAGAATGGGGTCCAATAATGGGAGAGTGGGGTATATCTCTCTGATCCAGAATGGGGTTCACTAATGGGGGAGTGGGGTATATCTCTCTGATCCAGAATGGGGTTCACTAATGAGGGAGTGGGGTATATCTCTATGATCCAGAAGGGGGTTCAATAATGGGGGAGTGGGGTATATCTCTATGATCCAGAAGGGGGTTCACTAATGGGTGAGTGGGGTATATCTCTCTGATCCAGAATGGGGTTCACTAATGAGGGAGTGGGGTATATCTCTCTGGTCCAGAATGGGGTTCACTAATGGGGGAGTGGGGTATATCTCTCTGATCCAGAATGGGGTTCACTAATCGGGGAGTGGGGTATATCTCTCTGATCCATAATGGGGTTCACTGATGGGGGAGTGGGGTATATCTCTCTGATCCAGAATGGGGTTCACTAATGGGGGAGTGGGGTATATCTCTCTGATCCAGAATGGGGTTCACTAATGGGGGAGTGGGGTATATCTCTCTGATCCAGAATGGGGTTCTCTAATGGGGGAGTGGGGTATATCTCTCTGATCCAGAATGGGGTTCTCTAATGGGGGAGTTGGGTATATTTCTCTGATCCAGAATGGGGTTCACTAATGGGGGAGTGGGGTATATCTCTCTGATCCAGAATGGGGTTCACTAATGGGGGAGTGGGGTATATCTCTCTGATCCAGAATGGGGTTCAATAATGGGGGAGTGGGGTATATCTCTCTGGTCCAGAATGGAGTTCAATAATGGGGGAGTGGGGTATATCTCTCTGATCCAGAATGGGGTTCACTAATGGGGGAGTGGGGGTATATCTCTCTGATCCAGAATGGGGTTCACTAATGGGGGAGTGGGGTATATCTCTCTGATCCAGAATGGGGTTCAATAATGGGGGATTGGGGTATATCTCTCTGGTCCAGAATGGGGTTCAATAATGGGGGAGTGGGGTATATCTCTCTGATCCAGAATGAGGTTCACTAATGAGGGAGTGGGGTATATCTCTCTGATCCAGAATGGGGTCCAATAGTGGGAGAGTGGGGTATATCTCTCTGATCCAGAATGGGGTTCACTAATGGGGGAGTGGGGTATATCTCTGTGATCCAGAATGGGGTTCACTAATGGGGGAGTGGGGTATATCTCTCTGATCCAGAATGGGGTTCACTAATGAGGGAGTGGGGTATATCTCTCTGGTCCAGAATGGGGTTCACTAATGGGGGAGTGGGGGTATATCTCTCTGATCCAGAATGGGGTTCACTAATCGGTGAGTGGGGTATATCTCTCTGATCCAGAATGGGGTTCACTGATGGGGGAGTGGGGTATATCTCTCTGATCCAGAATGGGGTTCACTAATGGGGGAGTGGGGTATTTCTCTCTGATCCAGAATGGGGTTCACTAATGAGGGAGTGGGGTATATCTCTCTGATCCAGAATGGGGTTCACTAATGGGGGAGTGGGGTATATCTCTCTGATCCAGAATGGGGTTCACTAATGGGGGAGTGGGGTATATCTCTCTGATTTAGAATGGGGTTCACTAATGGGGGAGTGGGGTATATCTCTCTGATCCAGAATGGGGTTCAATAATGGGGGAGTGGGGTATATCTCTCTGGTTCAGAATGGGGTTCAATAATGGGGGAGTGGGGTATATCTCTCTGATCCAGAATGAGGTTCACTAATGAGGGAGTGGGGTATATCTCTCTGATCCAGAATGGGGTCCATTAATGGGAGAGTGGGGTATATCTCTCTGATCCAGAATGGGGTTCACTAATGGGGGAGTGGGGTATATCTCTGTGATCCAGAATGGGGTTCACTAATGGGGGAGTGGGGTATATCTCTCTGATCCAGAATGGGGTTCACTAATGAGGGAGTGGGGTATATCTCTATGATCCAGAAGGGGGTTCAATAATGGGGGAGTGGGGTATATCTCTATGATCCAGAAGGGGGTTCACTAATGGGTGAGTGGGGTATATCTCTCTGATCCAGAATGGGGTTCACTAATGAGGGAGTGGGGTATATCTCTCTGGTCCAGAATGGGGTTCAATAATGGGGGAGTGGGGTATATCTCTCTGATCCAGAATGGGGTTCACTAATCGGGGAGTGGGGTATATCTCTCTGATCCAGAATGGGGTTCACTGATGGGGGAGTGGGGTATATCTCTCTGATCCAGAATGGGGTTCACTAATGGGGGAGTTCGGTATATCTCTCTGATCCAGAATGGGGTTCACTAATGGGGGAGTGGGGTATATCTCTCTGATCCAGAATGGGGTTCTCTAATGGGGGAGTGGGGTATATCTCTCTGATCCAGAATGGGGTTCTCTAATGGGGGAGTGGGGTATATCTCTCTGATCCAGAATGGGGTCCAATAATGGGAGAGTGGGGTATATCTCTCTGATCCAGAATGGGGTTCACTAATGGGGGAGTGGGGTATATCTCTCTGATCCAGAATGGGGTTCAATAATGGGGGAGTGGGGTATATCTCTCTGGTCCAGAATGGGGTTCAATAATGGGGGAGTGGGGTATATCTCTCTGATCCAGAATGAGGTTCACTAATGAGGGAGTGGGGTATATCTCTCTGATCCAGAATGGGGTCCAATAGTGGGAGAGTGGGGTATATCTCTCTGATCCAGAATGGGGTTCACTAATGGGGGAGTGGGGTATATCTCTGTGATCCAGAATGGGGTTCACTAATGGGGGAGTGGGGTATATCTCTCTGATCCAGAATGGGGTTCACTAATGAGGGAGTGGGGTATATCTCTCTGGTCCAGAATGGGGTTCACTAATGGGGGAGTGGGGTATATCTCTCTGATCCAGAATGGGATTCACTAATCGGGGAGTGGGGTATATCTCTCTGATCCAGAATGGGGTTCACTGATGGGGGAGTGGGGTATATCTCTCTGATCCAGAATGGGTTTCACTAATGGGGGAGTGGGGTATATCTCTCTGATCCAGAATGGGGTTCACTAATGAGGGAGTGGGGTATATCTCTCTGATCCAGAATGGGGTTCACTAATGGGGGAGTGGGGTATATCTCTCTGATCCAGAATGGGGTTCACTAATGGGGGAGTGGGGTATATCTCTCTGATCCAGAATGGGGTTCACTAATGGGGGAGTGGGGTATATCACTCTGATCCAGAATGAGGTTCAATAATGGGGGAGTGGGGTATATCTCTCTGGTCCAGAATGGGGTTCAATAATGGGGGAGTGGGGTATATCTCTCTGATCCAGAATGAGGTTCACTAATGAGGGAGTGGGGTATATCTCTCTGATCCAGAATGGGGTCCAATAATGGGAGAGTGGGGTATATCTCTCTGATCCAGAATGGGGTTCACTAATGGGGGAGTGGGGTATATCTCTCTGATCCAGAATGGGGTTCACTAATGAGGGAGTGGGGTATATCTCTATGATCCAGAAGGGGGTTCAATAATGGGGGAGTGGGGTATATCTCTATGATCCAGAAGGGGGTTCACTAATGGGTGAGTGGGGTATATCTCTCTGATCCAGAATGGGGTTCACTAATGAGGGAGTGGGGTATATCTCTCTGGTCCAGAATGGGGTTCACTAATGGGGGAGTGGGGTATATCTCTCTGATCCAGAATGGGGTTCACTAATCGGGGAGTGGGGTATATCTCTCTGATCCATAATGGGGTTCACTGATGGGGGAGTGGGGTATATCTCTCTGATCCAGAATGGGGTTCACTAATGGGGGAGTGGGGTATATCTCTCTGATCCAGAATGGGGTTCACTAATGGGGGAGTGGGGTATATCTCTCTGATCCAGAATGGGGTTCTCTAATGGGGGAGTGGGGTATATCTCTCTGATCCAGAATGGGGTTCTCTAATGGGGGAGTTGGGTATATTTCTCTGATCCAGAATGGGGTTCACTAATGGGGGAGTGGGGTATATCTCTCTGATCCAGAATGGGGTTCAATAATGGGGGAGTGGGGTATATCTCTCTGGTCCAGAATGGAGTTCAATAATGGGGGAGTGGGGTATATCTCTCTGATCCAGAATGAGGTTCACTAATGAGGGAGTGGGGTATATCTCTCTGATCCAGAATGGGGTCCAATAATGGGAGAGTGGGGTATATCTCTCTGATCCAGAATGGGGTTCACTAATGGGGGAGTGGGGTATATCTCTGTGATCCAGAATGGGGTTCACTAATGGGGGAGTGGGGTATATCTCTCTGATCCAGAATGGGGTTCACTAATGAGGGAGTGGGGTATATCTCTCTGATCCAGAATGGGGTTCAATAATGGGGGAGTGGGGTATATCTCTCTGATCCAGAATGGGGTTCACTAATGAGGGAGTGGGGTATATCTCTCTGATCCAGAATGGGGTTCACTAATGGGGGAGTGGGGTATATCTCTATGATCCAGAAGGGGGTTCACTAATGGGTGAGTGAGGTATATCTCTCTGATCCAGAATGGGGTTCACTAATGAGGGAGTGGGGTATATCTCTCTGATCCAGAATGGGGTTCACTAATAGGGGAGTGGGGTATATCTCTCTGATCTAGAATGGGGTTCACTAATGGGGGAGTGGGGTATATCTCTCTGATCCAGAATGGGGTTCACTTATGGGGGAGTGGGGTATATCTCTCTGATCCAGAATGGGGTTCACTAATGGGGGAGTGGGGTATATCTCTATGATCCAGAAGGGGGTTCACTAATGGGTGAGTGGGGTATATCTCTCTGATACAGAATGGGGTTCACTAATGAGGGAGTGGGGTATATCTCTCTGATCCAGAATGAGGTTCACTAATGGGGGAGTGGGGTATATCTCTCTGATCCAGAATGGGGTCCAATAATGGGGGAGTGGGGTATATCTCTCTCCGATCCAGAATGGGGTTCAATAATCGGGGAGTGGGGTATGCTAGAAGTAGAGATTACTGTAATTCATTGCTGATTTATTTTGTAGTGATACAATAACATGAGGGATTGATTCCAGTCTATTTTTTGATAAATGTCTTTTGCATCTTTGTCTTTGTTTGGTGTTTAACACTTTTTCAGTTATATCACGGCCTTTTGCCTTGGTAAGTTACCAGTACTACTGGTCCTTTTATCTTAAAACCAGCCAGTAAGTCGTAATGATATCCCCGCAACCCTGAGTGCTATGGAGGGCAGCCATTATTACCATTTTTAATGGATTTGGTATGGCCCGGCCGGGGATTGAACCCGCTATCTCTTGCAAGCGAGGCGGGCGCTGTACTACTACACAACATAACGAGCCCCCTTACCAACGACAATTATAGAGGGTAAAAGATGTGGGTGTAAACCATGTCAAACACATATAGTGGAAGCTTACATAAGCTTCGTCACTATACATATAATACTTTTGATTGTGTTACTATTGAATACCTCTAAAGTAGCTGAACCTTGCCTGATCAGGTCCTTTCCTGTTCGTCATTTCTACATACAGACACATCAGGTCCTTTCTTGTTCGCCATTTAGCCCTAAAACACATGAGGTCCTTTCCTGTTCGCCATTTCACCCTAAAGACACACCAGGTCTTTATCTGTTCGCCATTTCGCTGTAGTACTTTGAATAGTACTCGTATATATTTGTAAAGTAATCACAGAGTTCGATGATCGCGTTACTCTAATCCAAATTAAATAATAGTGCGTTGTGTTTAAAATGCTACTTTTGCTACAATGTTCATTTCACATGAACGTTAAATATAAACGGAATAATAACAACTGTCTGTGTGTTAAATAAGTCAACAAATATAATCACTTTCTAATATTTTTATACTTCTGAATTGTTATAATATAGTTTGTAATTCACACAAATAAATCATACATCTAAAAACACCGGACTCCTAATACGGCGAAAAACGTCTAAGTCCGTAATTCAAATAACTTATATTAGTTTCTACGACTACCGCCATTCAAAACCTAAACCAGTCCTTTCATCAACCCGGACTTCTGATATTCACCGATGCACCGCATTACATACTGCAGTGAAGCTTGACCACTGACCAATGGAATTGTCTTAACTGTATACTGTTCATTGGCAGCGGCAATATCAGTTAAAGTTATTTAACGACTTTTTAACTATGAAACTTAAAAGTAACTCAGTCTTTGATGGATTTTCAAGTATCGCACTTAAAATATAATCAGTCCTTAACGGATTTTCAAGTACCGCACTTAAAATATAATCTGCCGTTGATTTTCAAGTACCGCACTTAAATCATAATCAGTCCTTAACGGATTTTCAAGTACCGCACTTAAAATATAATCTGCCGTTGATTTTCAAGTACCGCACTTAAATCATAATCAGTCCTTAACGGATTTTCAAGTACCGCACTTAAAATATAATCTGCCGTTGACGTAGTTTGGTAGATACCTGTAGATAAGGAGTCAGCGATTACTGCGGTACTCGAGAAGGGTTAACCTTGCATGCACAGCGAAAAGGGTAACATTCGCCCTAAGGACAAATCAGGTCCTTTCCTGTTCGCCATTTCGCCCTAAAAACACATCAGGTTCTTATCTGTTCGCCATTTCGCCCTAAAGACACATCAGGTCCTTATCTGTTCGCCATTTTGCCCTATAGATACATCAGGTCCTTATCTGTTCGCCATTTCGCACTAAAGACACATCAGGTCCTTTCCTTTTCGCCATTTTGCCCCAAAGACACACCAGGTCCTTTCCTTTTCGCCATTTCGCCCTAAAGACACATCAGGTCCTTATCTGTTCGCCATTTAAACCTAAAGACACACCAGGTCCTTATCTGTTCGCCATTTCGCCCTATAGATACATCATGTCCTTTCCGGTTCTCCATTTCGCCCATACAGACACATCAGGTCCTTTCCTGTTCACCATTTTGTCCTATAGACACATCAGGTCCTTTCTTGTTCGCCATTTCGTCCTATAGACACACCAGGTCCTTTCCTGTTCGCCATTTCGTCCTATAGACACATCAGCCCCTTTCCTGTTCGCCATTTCGTCCTATAGACACACATCAGCCCATTTCCTGTTCACAATTTTGTCCTATAGACACACCAGGTCCTTATCTGTTCGCCATTTCGCCCTATAGATACATCATGTCCTTTCCGGTTCTCCATTTCGCCCATACAGACACATCAGGTCCTTTCCTGTTCACCATTTTGTCCTATAGACACATCAGGTCCTTTCTTGTTCGCCATTTCGTCCTATAGACACACCAGGTCCTTTCCTGTTCGCCATTTCGTCCTATAGACACATCAGCCCCTTTCCTGTTCGCCATTTCGTCCTATAGACACACATCAGCCCCTTTCCTGTTCACAATTTCGTCCTATAGACACACCAGGTCCTTTCCTGTTCACCATTTCGTCCTATTGACACACACCAGCCCCTTTCCTGTTCGCCATTTCGTCCTATAGACACACATCAGCCCCTTTCCTGTTCACCATTTTGACCTATAGACACATCAGGTCCTTTCCTTTTCACCATTTTGTCCTATAGACACACATCAGCCCCTTTCCTGTTCACCATTTTGTCCTATAGACACTTCAGGTCCTTTCCTGTTCACTAATTTGTCCTATAGACACATCAGGTCCTTTCCTGTTCACATTTTGTCCTATAGACACATCAGGTCCTTTCCTGTTCACCAGTTTGTCCTATAGACACATCAGCCCCTTTCCTGTTCACCATTTTGACCTATAGACACATCAGGTCCTTTCCTGTTCACCATTTTGTCCTATAGACACACATCAGCCCCTTTCCTGTTCACCATTTTGTCCTATAGACACATCAGGTCCTTTCCTGTTCACCATTTTGTCCTATAAACACACATCAGCCCCTTTTCTGTTCGCCATTTCGTCATATAGACACACATCAGCCCCTTTCCTGTTCACCATTTTGTCCTATAGACACATCAGGTCCTTTCCTGTTCACCATTTTGTCCTATAGACACACATCAGCCCCTTTCCTGTTCGCCAATTCGTCCTATTGACACACATCAGCCCCTTACCTGTTCACCATTTTGTCCTATAGACACACATCAGCCCCTTTCCTGTTCACCATTTTGTCCTATAGACACACATCAGCCCCTTTCCTGTTCACCATTTTGTCCTATAGACACACATCAGCCCCTTTCCTGTTCACCATTTTGTCCTAAAGACACATCAGGTCCTTTCCTGTTCACCAATTTGTCCTATAGACACATCAGGTCCTTTCCTGTTCACCATTTTGTCCTATAGACACATCAGGTCCTTTCCTGTTCACCATTTTGACCTATAGACACATCAGGTCCTTTTCTGTTCACCATTTTGTCCTATAGACACACATCAGCCCCTTTCCTGTTCACCATTTTGTCCTATAGACACATCAGGTCCTTTCCTGTTCACCATTTTGTCCTATAGACACACATCAGGTCTTTTCCTGTTCACCATTCGCCCCATAGACACACATCAGCCCCTTTCCTGTTCACCATTTTGACTTATAGACACACATCAGGTTCTTTCCTGTTCACCATTTTGTCCTATAGACACACATCAGGTCCTTTCCTGTTCACCATTTTGTCCTATAGACACACATCAGCCCCTTTCCTGTTCACCATTTTGTCCTATAGACACACATCAGCCCCTTTCCTGTTCACCATTTTGTCCTATAGACACACATCAGCCCCTTTCCTGTTCGCCATTTCGTCCTATAGACACACATCAGCCCCTTTCCTGTTCACCATTTTGTCCTATAGACACACCTCAGCCCCTTTCCTGTTCGCCATTTCGTCCTATAGACACACATCAGCCCCTTTCCTGTTCACCATTTTTTCCTATAGACACACATCAGCCCCTTTCCTGTTCACCATTTTGACCTATAGACACATCAGGTCCTTTCCTGTTCACCATTTTGTCCTATAGACACATCAGCCCCTTTCCTGTTCGCCATTTCGCCCCATAGACACACATCAGCCCCTTTCCTGTTCGCCATTTCGTCCTATAAACACACATCAGCCCCTTTCCTGTTCACCATTTTGTCCTAAAGACACATCAGGTCCTTTCCTGTTCGCCATTTCGTCCTATAGACACACATCAGCCCCTTTCCTGTTCACCATTTTGTCCTATAGACACATCAGCCCCTTTCCTGTCCACCATTTTGTCCTATAGACACACATCAGCCCCTTTCCTGTTCACCATTTTGCCCTATAGACACACATCAGCCCCTTTCCTGTTCACCATTTTGTCCTATAGACACACATCAGCCCCTTTCCTGTTCACCATTTTGTCCTATAGACACACATCAGCCCCTTTCCTGTTCACCATTTTGTCCTATAGACACATCAGGTCCTTTCCTGTTCACCATTTTGTCCTATAGACACACATCAGCCCCTTTCCTGTTCACCATTTTTTCCTATAGACACACATCAGCCCCTTTCCTGTTCACCATTTTGTCCTATAGACACACATCAGCCCCTTTCCTGTTCACCATTTTGTCCTATAGACACACATCAGCCCCTTTCCTGTTCACCATTTTGTCCTATGGACACACATCAGCCCCTTTCCTGTTCGCCATTTCGTCCTATAGACACATCAGCCCCTTTCCTGTTCGCCATTTCGTCCTAAAGACACACATCAGCCCCTTTCCTGTTCACAATTTTGTCCTATAGACACACCAGGTCCTTATCTGTTCGCCATTTCGCCCTATAGATACATCATGTCCTTTCCGGTTCTCCATTTCGCCCATACAGACACATCAGGTCCTTTCCTGTTCGCCATTTCGTCCTATAGACACATCAGCCCCTTTCCTGTTCGCCATTTCGTGCTATAGACACACATCAGCCCCTTTCCTGTTCACAATTTTGTCCTATAGACACACCAGGTCCTTTCCTGTTCACCATTTCGTCCTATTGGCACACACCAGCCCCTTTCCTGTTCGCCATTTCGTCCTATAGACACACATCAGCCCCTTTCCTGTTCACCATTTTGACCTATAGACACATCAGGTCCTTTCCTTTTCACCATTTTGTCCTATAGACACACATCAGCCCCTTTCCTGTTCACCATTTTGTCCTATAGACACTTCAGGTCCTTTCCTGTTCACTAATTTGTCCTATAGACACATCAGGTCCTTTCCTGTTCACCATTTTGTCCTATAGACACATCAGGTCCTTTCCTGTTCACCAGTTTGTCCTATAGACACATCAGCCCCTTTCCTGTTCACCATTTTGACCTATAGACACATCAGGTCCTTTCCTGTTCACCATTTTGTCCTATAGACACACATCAGCCCCTTTCCTGTTCACCATTTTGTCCTATAGACACATCAGGTCCTTTCCTGTTCACCATTTTGTCCTATAGACACACATCAGCCCCTTTCCTGTTCACCATTTTGACTTATAGACACACATCAGGTCCTTTCCTGTTCACCATTTTGTCCTATAGACACACATCAGGTCCTTTCCTGTTCACCATTTTGTCTTATAGACACACATCAGCCCCTTTCCTGTTCACCATTTTGTCCTATAGACACACATCAGCCCCTTTCCTGTTCACCATTTTGTCCTATAGACACACATCAGCCCCTTTCCTGTTCGCCATTTCGTCCTATAGACACACATCAGCCCCTTTCCTGTTCACCATTTTGTCCTATAGACACACCTCAGCCCCTTTCCTGTTCGCCATTTCGTCCAATAGACACACATCAGCCCCTTTCCTGTTCACCATTTTTTCCTATAGACACACATCAGCCCCTTTCCTGTTCACCATTTTGACCTATAGACACATCAGGTCCTTTCCTGTTCACCATTTTGTCCTATAGACACATCAGCCCCTTTCCTGTTCGCCATTTCGCCCCATAGACACACATCAGCCCCTTTCCTGTTGGCCATTTCGTCCTATAAACACACATCAGCCCCTTTCCTGTTCACCATTTTGTCCTAAAGACACATCAGGTCCTTTCCTGTTCGCCATTTCGTCCTATAGACACACATCAGCCCCTTTCCTGTTCACCATTTTGTCCTATAGACACATCAGCCCCTTTCCTGTTCACCATTTTGTCCTATAGACACACATCAGCCCCTTTCCTGTTCACCATTTTGCCCTATAGACACACATCAGCCCCTTTCCTGTTCACCATTTTGTCCTATAGACACACATCAGCCCCTTTCCTGTTCACCATTTTGTCCTATAGACACACATCAGCCCCTTTCCTGTTAACCATTTTGTCCTATAGACACATCAGGTCCTTTCCTGTTCACCATTTTGTCCTATAGACACACATCAGCCCCTTTCCTGTTCACCATTTTGTCCTATAGACACACATCAGCCCCTTTCCTGTTCACCATTTTGTCCTATAGACACACATCAGCCCCTTTCCTGTTCACCATTTTGTCCTATAGACACACATCAGCCCCTTTCCTGTTCACCATTTTGTCCTATGGACACACATCAGCCCCTTTCCTGTTCACCATTTTGTCCTATAGACACACATCAGCCCCTTTCCTGTTCACCATTTTTTCCTAAAGACACATCAGGTCCTTTCCTGTTCACCATTTTGTCCTATAGACACACATCAGCCCCTTTCCTGTTCACCATTTTGTCCTATAGACACACATCAGCCCCTTTCCTGTTCACCATTTTGTCCTAAAGACACATCAGGTCCTTTCCTGTTCACCAATTTGTCCTATAGACACATCAGGTCCTTTCCTGTTCACCATTTTGTCCTATAGACACATCAGGTCCTTTCCTGTTCACCATTTTGACCTATAGACACATCAGGTCCTTTTCTGTTCACCATTTTGTCCTATAGACACACATCAGCCCCTTTCCTGTTCACCATTTTGTCCTATAGACACATCAGGTCCTTTCCTGTTCACCATTTTGTCCTATAGACACACATCAGGTCTTTTCCTGTTCACCATTTCGCCCCATAGACACACATCAGCCCCTTTCCTGTTCACCATTTTGACTTATAGACACACATCAGGTCCTTTCCTGTTCACCATTTTGTCCTATAGACACACATCAGGTCCTTTCCTGTTCACCATTTTGTCCTATAGACACACATCAGCCCCTTTCCTGTTCGCCATTTCGTCCTATAGACACACATCAGCCCCTTTCCTGTTCACCATTTTGTCCTATAGACACACCTCAGCCCCTTTCCTGTTCGCCATTTCGTCCTATAGACACACATCAGCCCCTTTCCTGTTCACCATTTTGTCCTATAGACACACATCAGCCCCTTTCCTGTTCACCATTTTGACCTATAGACACATCAGGTCCTTTCCTGTTCACCATTTTGTCCTATAGACACATCAGCCCCTTTCCTGTTCGCCATTTCGCCCCATAGACACACATCAGCCCCTTTCCTGTTCGCCATTTCGTCCTATAAACACACATCAGCCCCTTTCCTGTTCACCATTTTGTCCTAAAGACACATCAGGTCCTTTCCTGTTCGCCATTTCGTCCTATAGACACACATCAACCCCTTTCCTGTTCACCATTTTGTCCTATAGACACATCAGCCCCTTTCCTGTTCACCATTTTGTCCTATAGACACACATCAGCCCCTTTCCTGTTCACCATTTTGCCCTATAGACACACATCAGCCCCTTTCCTGTTCACCATTTTGTCCTATAGACACACATCAGCCCCTTTCCTGTTCACCATTTTGTCCTATAGACACACATCAGCCCCTTTCCTGTTCACCATTTTGTCCTATAGACACATCAGGTCCTTTCCTGTTCACCATTTTGTCCTATAGACACACATCAGCCCCTTTCCTGTTCACCATTTTGTCCTATAGACACACATCAGCCCCTTTCCTGTTCACCATTTTGTCCTATAGACACACATCAGCCCCTTTCCTGTTCACCATTTTGTCCTATAGACACACATCAGCCCCTTTCCTGTTCACCATTTTGTCCTATGGACACACATCAGCCCCTTTCCTGTTCACCATTTTGTCCTATAGACACACATCAGCCCCTTTCCTGTTCACCATTTTGTCCTAAAGACACATCAGGTCCTTTCCTGTTCACCATTTTGTCCTATAGACACACATCAGCCCCTTTCCTGTTCACCATTTTGTCCTATAGACACACATCAGCCCCTTTCCTGTTCACCATTTTGTCCTATAGACACACATCAGCCCCTTCAGACACATCAGGTCCTTTCCTGTTTACCTTTTCGACCTACAGACACATCAATAATTTTCATTGGAAATGGAATCCACAAGCAGGAGTATTTTAATGGATCTGCAGCAAAATAAATTTGATAATACGGTGACAAAAGGACAAGTAGACCTTGTGGGCGGAAGACCTAGGTTCAACCTCCGAGTGCCGGGATAGCATTATGACTGACGAACCGATGTCATTCTAAAACATACCGTAGTACTGATTTATTACCGAGGAAACGCCGAACTTTAACAATACTAATGTTGAAAGCAGCGTCAAACACCATTCAAATAAAACCCTCTGCTATAATGTTATCAACGCTTTTCTACAGTAAAACAGTTTAAACACTTTGTTTTTATGTTTTTAATGTCGTCTGCGACAGATGTACTTATGTGGTAAACGGTTATGGATACGACGCAGTTACCCGTTATCTCTTACGGATTTTGTGAATTGCCGTAAATAGAACTGGAAAACCTTTCATGACGTAAATGTAATGTTCAGATAAATTTAAACAAAGGACATTTTATCATAACAATGTGTCACTTATTACGCGCTACTATAAATACACATATATACGTTAGGACAACCAATAGTGCGATTTATTATACGTTAAATGAACGACAAGGCAAACTACGATAGTGTAGGAAACGTATAGTGGTTACAACAGATTCACGAGGGCAACAATTTCGACACAAAGAATTTCTTTGGGTGGAAAACAAACAAGAAACAACAGATAAAACGTTCATCTATAGCTAAGCAAACACAATGGGTCTGTTTGTCAGCACGGTGTTGGAGAAGACATCAGCTTAAAGAAAGGTATAACAACTTTCATAAATATATATATGCATATTTTTTGTATTTCAAATATTTAGCTCAATTAGATCGCAAAAGTCGAGATAGTTTTACAGAACATGGCATACGGTTTTTAAAGAACATGTTATTCGGTTTTACAGAACATGGTATACGGGTTTACGGAACATGGTATTCGGTTTAACAGAACATGGTATACGGTTTTACAGAACATGGTATACGGTTTACAGAACATGGTATACGGTTTTACAGAACATGGTATACGGTTTTACAGAACATGTTATTCGATTTTCTCCCAAAACAACATTATGCCAAACTTCACAATTGATCAACACTGCGGCCACATTTTCCATCTCCCCTTAAAAGCGTTATACTACTAAACCCGTTAGATGTAATACTTTCCTGTTGATAATTAAATACCATCACGTTTATATTTCAGCTAACTGAGAAAATAAGACAATCCGATAACACTGTCACCAGGCAACAAGAAGCAATCCGTGTTATGAGATTGAAGAGAAGCCACTGCCGACAACGGTATGTTTTTGGACGTTACAGAGCACGATAAAAACATCTGGTGGACATGTAGAAGGCCTATATATACGTTTTTCAACAGATTGCCTGATACCCTTGGACAGGCAATCGGTTCTCAGTTGTTTGCTCCATAGCCAATGTCCAAATTGGACCATCAACTGTAACACCAGAAATAGAATACAAGCAAGGAAACGATTTTGTGAAGTGTACATGTAAATGTTTAACTTGACCAGTGACACTGTATCATTGACCATATCTAGCGAGTCTTCACTAAACAATGATAATTAACGCACTGAACAGATACGGATAATACAACTTGAACGCACAGACTGTTCGGCCTCTTCAGTATTACTAAATGTCCCAGTACACGAGAAAAGGTTAAATGTTGACATTTTTAACAGACTAAGCTCAGATCAGCTTGTGTATCTGTTCAGCATTGTCAGCATCTAGACAAGTTAACACAATATTTAAGGTAAGTGTGAATGGCGTACGTCTTGATCAGATTGTGTGAATGCATAAACTGTTCGGGTAATACACTGTTCACACACGCCAATATGTACATTGTTCAAAGAACCGGGTCAAATATCAACGTTTCGCTCTTCCTAACCTGACTCATGAACATGCCTACATTTAACTGATACGTGAAATATTCAGATATTTAAAAGCGCAATTGGAATTATTTAATATAAACCACTCGTGATTTTCAGAGTGTGAACGTTTTTCCATGAAACAAAAGTGAGAGAAGTTAAGTACCGTGTGAGATAAATAGATATAAAACTCTTTAACCATAAATCAATTTCTGGCATCGAACATTGACTGTACAACAAGTGTAATAAAACACAACAGTAAAAACCGAGGGGACCCAACAGCCCATGGCTCATAACTCGATGCTTGCGCCGTTCTTTGGACGGACTCATACATATATATTATGGACCAGAATATCTGACACGTTTATGAACTGTTATTAGACCATTATGATATTGATTGTTTCCCGGATCAGTTATCAGTACTACTGGTCCACTTTTCCTGACGCCAGCCAGCCAGTCGTTATGCTAACGAAGGGCGGCAATTCCTACCATTTTTAAAGTATTTGGTATGATACGGCCGGGGACTACACCCTAATTATTAGTAGTCGTATTAGTAAAAAAAATAGTAGTAGTAGTAGTAGTAGTAGTAGTAGTAGTAGTAGTAGTAGTAGTAGTAGCATTTTATATTGTTGTTGATGTTTTTGTTGTTGTAGAAGTAGTAGTAGTAGTAGAACATTGTGTGTTAAGTACATGTCGTATATCTAGGTTTCATTATGTGATACATTTGGGTACATATGTGTACTCCAATTATTGTGCCAAGCATACGATTAAGTACAAATACACACACAAACCACTAATGAGATTATACTGTGTTATGTTGACATTATTTGAAATATAGCTAAGTTTTTGGTCTGGGGTTTTAGCCCCTGATCATAGTAGTAATACCATTATTTTTCGGAGTTGGCAGCCTGCCAATTGCTGTTAAAACCGAACAACGCATTTTAGGGTGAGACTGCGCGAGAAAAATAGTTAATCATGGATTCAACAACACTGCAATTAAAATGTTAAAATCTGCCAAAATAAGATAATTATGATATTGTTGGAACATCAGTGAAAAACTTAAGGCGTGAGTACTCCAAT
Organism: Serripes groenlandicus; assembly: GCA_031761405.1. Lineage (NCBI taxonomy): Eukaryota > Metazoa > Mollusca > Bivalvia > Cardiida > Cardiidae > Serripes > Serripes groenlandicus. The sequence continues at coordinate 3,651,163 of JASEVX010000014.1, forward strand.
ATAAGTTTAACAAATGCTTTAGAAATTAATATGGAAGCTTATTAACATTCGCGAAGTGGAACGGATCGCGTGAAAAATGCAGTGGCGGATTCACCTTTGGCCCCGTAGGGTCCGTGCATCTAAAAATGTTAATTTGTATACATGTGAGCTCTTGTTCTCAGGTGAGCGATATAGGGCCAACAAGGTCCTCCTGCTTTCCGATTGCCAATTTCATAATATTTACTATGTTTGATATAATCCGTTAACTTCTTAACAATAAATACATAAATATAAGCTGCAAGTGTTATTTCCTTTCACATTTTCCCTTCTTCTCCCATCCTTCCTGCAGCCCTCCAGGCCGTCAGCACTTCTGTGCTTTGATTATATTTAGGTGTCAATACACAGATGAAATAACAAAAACGTGCAGAAAAATACCATTTTTACCCTAAACTCGAAAAGTCACAACAAAAATACGCAGGTGCTAGCCTACAAATGATGAGCTACATTTGGACCAAAACCTGTACGCAATCTGAGGATGCATTAGGAAATACCACGTTTCCAGCTCCTTTTCGCACACCTTTCAACTGAAAAATGGTACCTTTGTTTACATGCAACAAAATGCTCCTAGCTCACAAGGCATCGTTTTGCATTTCTGGCCATACACAAGTAGACTTAAAGAGGAAAGGGTCAGATGGCAAAATTCAAACTCATGCTTTACGTCTAATATTTTGATTTATAATCTTTAAAAACTATCTTTAGCCCAGTTGTTCAGTATTTCTTATTTTAATGGTATCTTGTAACATTGAAATGTCTACCTTTTGTTATCCGCTATTTACACCAAATGTCGTCTGTATAGCATATAACTTTCAATGAAAGCCTAAATATATACTTCCATGCACATATAAACAAAATGACATTTCAGCTAGTGCCTTTGTTTGCAAGGTGAGCATTACATTTATTATTATGGCAACAACTTGCTCATACACGCGCGTGATTATTTTAACAAACCAGTATATTCAGATAAACAGAGAAATTGATATTATAACCCGAGTAATCATGTTTATATGCGAGCGAGTGATTGCGCGAATTTGTGAATGTGTCAAGTGCATGCAATTTGTTTATTTATACTTTAGTTGTACAAGAGAAAGTTGATGCCAAGGCATCAATGTCGCCGGAAAAGACTGCATTGATTTATTTATGTATTCTTGACTTTCCTTAGTATATTCAAACATTAGGAACGTTGAAATGAAAACATTTACTTATAAATTTTATATTCATACTTACATTAGGGTATCTATAAAAAATTAACGAAATGTGTACACATTTATCTTGGCTTAAATTTAATTTTGCTGTTGTTACTTATTTAAATAATAGTATTCATTCATATAATTTCAATGTTTGTCAATCTTATTCGAATCACAAGGTAAATATCCTGATATTGCTTTAAAGGGAGGTAATTTGAAGAAAACAAAAGTCTTCAAAAGGAGAAATATATCAGCATTATCGTCTACAGTTTAAATTGTTCTATTGTTTGTGGATTTAAAAATGTTCTTTTTTTCTTATTTCTACATGTACAACGAAATATTGCGGCTTCTCTTTGACGCTTTGCGTCAAACATTCGTCTTGTACTTGTCTAAAATAAAATAATATCACTCGCTTTTTCATATCGAAATGCGCATGCGCGAAAATCGATGTTAAAGGTCACGAACCTACACAACAGAATAGGGTCTATATTTAGCTTAGAAACAGTTCCTACTTTAGATATTCATGGATTAACATTATTAAATGAATTCTACACAAATCAAGACATCTCTTTGAACATGAAAACAACATTTAGTAAGTTAAAATTGCTATTAAAAGGAGAATCCGAAATTGACCTCAATGATGACACATAAGAGTCTGCATTAGGGGGTGTTGGTTCACGTCTTGAAGGGACCACTTTTGTCTTCGTAAATAAGACAAAAAACTTAAATGCGAGTGAAATAAAAAAAACTGCAAACATTAAAAAATCGGAATATTTATTTCATTTTAGATGTGTCATTTATTCGTGTTCGTAAACAACCACAATTGTAATATGTTCAAATCATCTAGATTTGTTTCTTTCTAATAATAAGCCGCCCTCCCATGTGATTTCCGAAAAGCTATTAAAAATAGAAGTCGCGGGCTTCTGCCCGGCGACTAATGATGAAAAACAATGTATAGTTTAAATCAATAAAATATATCTTTCTATCTTGTTTGTAAGGTGGTTAGTTTATTATAACACACCTACCCTTTCAAGTAATTTATTATTCGCGTAAACCTTGTTTAAATGTGATCAAATAAAATCTTCTCCGTAATGTGGTAAGTCTATTGTAACACACCTAAACTTTTTAGTTATTTATTATTCGCGTAAATCTTTGTTTAATAAGCTCAAATAAAGTCTCCCTTGTAAGGTGATTGAGTCTTTCTGTCTGGCTGGCACGAGTTCCTCTTGTATTTCATAGTCGTCCATGCTTGGAACTGAATTTTAGACACGCTGTGTAAGCTGCTTCCCTTATCCGAATAACATTAGCCGTGTCCGTTGTGTTGTTCAATGAAAGCAAGACATCTTGAAACAAGATAAGTATCGTTTTTAAAGGCTCACCTGAAAATACGTGTAGTACATGTAGTAGTTCTGTGCTGATTCGGATTTAGCGATATGGTTTTTACTTTACTTCCATAACACTTACTTTGAATCGTCTACCTAGTAAGCTGGTTGATTTGAATCGGGTAAACAATGACTGACAAATTTATTGTTAAATTTTACATTAATATTATTTAATCTTAAAATAATCTTATTTTTATAAGATTTGCGCAATAATGTGTATATCTAAGAATTCGACAGCTCCTTGAATTGGTAATGCATTATAATCGTGAACCAGTTGGAACATTATTCTTTAAAATATATAGAATCGGTAATCAAGTGTAGCTTGCACGTTTTTTTGTTTGTCTCTTTTTCATTTTAGAACCACGTGTCAGCCAAAATTATGTAAGCTCTCAGAAATTTAAAATAGTAAACGGAAACGATGGAATCAACTTGTTTATATCTTTATCCCAGTACCAACTACTAAATCATAACAATAAACTATGTGTAAAGGCTTATCGGACATTTCCATCCAGCTTCAGTTTCTATAAATGGATTATCAAGGCCGAGAATACGCCACATGACTGGAGATTACGCGAGGCTCCGAACATGTGTATAAGTTTCAATTGACGATAAATAACTTAAAACTTATAATGTTTCAAAACTAATTAATATTTTGCTCATAAATATTATATTTCAAACGTTTTCACTGATTTTGTTCACTGAAATTTATTTCTTAAGGAAAACAATTAACAGTTATTATGCAGAACATTTATTTTAAATTTTCACCTTATTAGTGCTTCTCGTAGGATCGCCAACTTAACTATAAACCAATCAAAACGTTTCATTTCATTTATTTCTTCTACATTATTCATTTAATACAACATTTGATTGGACTACAATCTAGATCATGTATTTAACATCTAGGTCAACACTGAGGTTAATCAGCTATCGCCGAAAAAATACAAACACAGTCGGTAATTTACATCCAATAAAACAATTTGCCTGAGAAACGCTGGAGTTGCGATGTAATCTTCCAATCTACCAAGCTTTACTCCATATACGACAACAACCTTGAAAACTCGGAGGCAAAACTGATCACTTAATTTGTTGTGTAGAATTTCCCTGAAAATAAATAAATAAATAAATAAATAAATAAATAGATAAATAAATAAATAAATAAATAAATAAATAATTAAACAAAAAGATAAATATCAGTATTGTATCAAAGTGAATCATATGCCATTGACCAAGTGTGGTTCTAAATTCCTGCGGTGATAGTATTGAGAAACGAGACAGACAGACAGACAGACAGACATACAGTGTAATTAGTACATGTGTCTAGGAGCATGGATCCAGGACAACCCACATTAGTGTAATTATTACATGTGTCTAGGAGCATGGATCCAGGACAACCCACATTAGTGTAATTAGTACATGTATCTAGGAGCATGGATCCAGGACAACCCACCGAAGTGTAATTATTACATGTGTCTAGGAGCATGGATCCAGAACAACCCACTTTAGTGTAATTAGTACATATGTCTAAGAGCATGGATCCAGGACAGCCCACCGAAGTGTAATTATTACATGTGTCTAGGAGCATGGATCCAGGACAACCCACCTTAGTATAATTATTACATGTGTATAGGAGCATGGATCCAGGACAACCCACCTTAGTATAATTAGTACATGTGTCTAAGAGCATGGATCCAGGAAAACCCACCTTAGTGTAATTATTACATGTGTCTAGGAGCATAGATCCAGGACAACCCACATTAGTGTAATTATTACATGTGTCTAGGAGCATGGATCAAGGACAACCCGCCTTAGTGTAATTATTACACGTGTATAGGAACAGTGATACAGGACAACCCACCTAAGTATAAATATTACATGTGTAAATGAGCAGTGATCCTGGACAATTGACCTTAGTGTTTAAAGGAGCAGCGATACAGGACAACCCACCTTAGTGTTAATATTGCACGTGTATTGGAGCAGTGATACATACAGGATAACCCACCTTAGTGTAATTATAACATGAGTATAGGAGCAGTGATCCAGGACAACCCACCTTAGTGTAATTATTACATGAGTATAGGATCAGTGATTCAGGACAAACCACCTTAGTTTTTTTTATTACATGTGCATAGGAGCAGTGATCAGTGTTGTTTAATTGTACATGTATCATTCATCCTCTATATCTAACTTAGGAACAGCATACATTTTATGACTACTGTAGGACATGATACGTTGTTAAATTGTACATGTATCAATTGTCAAATATATCTTACATTGGAACAGCATAGCTAATATGACTACTGTAGGACATAGCACGTTGTTGAATTGTACATGTATCATTCGTTCTCAAACTAACCTTGAAACATCATATATAATATGACTACTGTAGGAGAGAAACACGTTTTTTTTAAATTGTACATGTATCATTCATCCACTATTTCTAACATTGGAACAGCATACCCAATACAACTACTGTAGGACAAAACACGTTGTTAAATTGTACATGTATCATTCGTCCCCTATATCTAACATTCGAACAGCATGCCTAGTATGACTACTGTAGGACAAAACACGTTGTTAAATTGTACATGTATCATTCGTCCTCTTTATCTAACATTGGAATAGCATGCCTAGTATGACTACTGTAGGACAAATCACGTTGTTAAATTGTACATGTATCATTCGTCCCATATGTCTAACATTGGAATAGCATGCCTAGTATGACTACTGTAGGACAAAACACGTTGTTAAATTGTACATGTATCATTCGTCCTCTATGTCTAACATTGGAATAGCATGCCTAGTACAACTACTGTAGGCAAATCACGTTGTTAAATTGTACATGTATCATTCGTCCTCTTTATCTAACATTGGAATAGCATGCCTAGTATGACTACTGTATGACAAAACACGTTGTTAAATTGTACATGTATCATTCGTCCCCTATGTCTAACATTGGAATAGCATGCCTAGTATGACTACTGTAGGACAAATCACGTTGTTAAATTGTACATGTATCATTCGTCCTCTATATCTAATATTTGAACAGCATACCTTGGTTACATTCATATTCTCAACATTTAAACAAATAGTCAAATATCGGCGATAAACCTTCTTAACATCATCAAGGGTTATCTGTTATCTCGAACATATTACATGTAAAGTGTCTCGTGTTATCAATGGTGTCCTTAACCTATATCCTGCTGATAGTAGTAATAGCTGAAAATATAATGTGTCTGTTTAATTGTATGATGTTTACTGCCGCTTTCAATATTGTTTGTGTTATTTCACGGCGTGTCATGAGTAAGTTACTTCTGGTCACGTTTTCCTGGCACGAGCGATTCAGTCGTATCACGTACCTCACAACGCTGAGCGCCACGGAGAGGAAGCAATTTCTACCATTTTATTTAAAGCCTTTGGTTTGACCCGTGGATAGAACCCGCTACCTCCAACACCCGAGGCTGACGGTCTAAAATACACAACCAAAGTATTTACATCACCATGGGCTATACCACGAGTGGGTTCAACAGATCTTGTATAAGCATCTTACACAAGGGAGTGTTTCCAAAGTAAACAGAACAGGCGTGTGATGACATATTCAGGTCATGGCCTGGTCGCTGCATTTCAACAAGAATCGTATGGAATGGTCAACGGATCCGTTATAATGCCCTCAATAACCGGGTGACAATGTCAGAACATTATATCTTACTATATGGTGTCCATTTGGAGAAACTACGATCTAAGCACACTGTTAATACCCGACAACAGTAAACAAGTCCGTGACGTCGTCACACCTACCGTTACCTGTTACCCGTCAACGTTGGATGTCTCGTCTAATGCCTGAACGCAATAACCTCTGATGTATACCCGTCCCTAGGTATTGTGTATGAACTTTGCTATATTGGGGAATGCATAGGATGCGCAAGGAATCTGATATGTGATCATTTACGTGTTATTATACTCGTTTTATATTTTTAAAATTATTTCAAATACAACTGAGAAGGGTTGACTTGATGTCAACACATCCAAATTTCAATTGTATTATTGTAACGTAAATGATGAGTAAAGACCCAAATGGAAAACAACATAAATGGTAAGAAAGGATAGTTTGACTCGTCACAAATGTAGTTCCGTAAATTATGGATTTTCTTTTCGTCGGAGGTACTATATGAAGGGCAGGTTGATTATTTATTGCATCCGTCATCATCATTGCATGGGTTTAATATCTTGGCCATATTATAAAGTGGAATATATGTTTAAACAGATGCTGATTTTTTGTCGGGTTCAATTGAACATGATTATTGCGGTCGAACTATTTTAACAGATCTTGATTGTACAGACGCCAAAAAAAGTGTGCGCACTGTAAGAAAGTTCAAATATTATTATGTGTGAATTACTTTTTAATTATAACTGTTGAAACATGCCTCTGGAAATGCAAAAAATTGTAGTTTTGATTTAGTAGATAATTTTGCATGTTAAACGAAATTCGGTTACTTCCGTGAGGTGGCCGCCGACACCAAGAGTCTCATACATGTATTCAGGTTGGTATGTATTGGCGATCCGATTTCAAGCCTTGTTTTCGCTTACCTCTTTGATACAAAAATATGTGTTTTTTTTGCAATTAATGTAAATTATACATTGTATTGACGCAGGCACTCATAGGAATTTATAATTTATTCAGCGGAGTAAAGCGATATCGACTTTCTTCTATGCAAGGAATTACATCGTATGTAAATTTTAAACACAGAAACATTATTGGGTAAAGTGTCCAGTATGAGGTCAATTGGAGGTGATACTTTCCCGCATTTTCTATTTTCTAATTTGAAGATTTTTATACTTAAAACCCCAAACAAATTCAATATACACATTTCTATTAATTAACAACTTTTATTTTTTATGTTGTTATCAGTAAGTGTGTAAACAAAACATTGAACCTTATCACTTGTCGTAACCCTTAACTTCCATGTTTTCTTTGTATCGTTGCGATATTTTCAACATCTTTGAATTTATTTAATCTTTGGGGTTTTCATGTGAACCCGACTTTCAGTACTCCTGAGTACTTTGATTCTTTAATTTACATAGGACGGTTAACTTAATATACTACTCTATGAGATCATGTTAACTAGCATTATCACTCAAATTTGCACCTATACATATATTATATGTATATAAATCATCATCATGGCCAGTGAATGTTATGCTGGCCAGTGAAGGTTATGCTGAGCAGTGAAGGTTATGCTGATAAGTGAAGGTTATGCTGGCCAGTCAAAGCTATGCTTGCCAGTGAAGGTTATGCTGGCCAGTGAAGGTTACACTGGCCGGTGAAGGTTATGCTGATAAGTGAAGGTTATGCTGACCAGTGAAGGCTATGATGAGCGGTGAAGGTTATGCTGACCAGTGAAGGTTATGCTGGTAAGTGAAGGTTATGCTGGCCATTGCATCAATACAACCTTATCTGTATTATATATAAATGTATCTTCTGACAAATGAATGGAAGAAAAGCTACACTAATTATATTGCCAATACAACTTCAAATGATGTCAAACCAGAGTATTATAAAGACCTAAAATCGTTAAACGCCTCTTATTTGTAAAGACCTTTCACATTTCGTTGAATTGTTTTTTACATCATTTTCAGCAGTTTAGGTATATCACAGCGGTCACTGGGTAATTTATCACTACTATCGCAATTGTGTATGCTTACAACGATGCACAGTTGTAATGATATACACACAACAATCAATGCAAAGGGGGAAAGACGTCACTAACATATTTAAACATTTTCGTATTGGCCGAACGGGGATTGAACCTTGATCTCCCACTCCTAAAGCGAACGATCGTACATGTACCACTGCACCACTGCACCACTGCACCACTTACTAATTGGTAGAGACATGATAGTATTGTAGACCAGACTACTGGTAAGAGACTGTTCGGAGCAGTCATGGCGGATTGCTCGTTGGTAAGGTACAATAAGTATGTCATACATGAACTGAATAGTTAAACTGATAAAACCCTGTGTACATTGCTTAAGGAAATGTCATTTGACATATTGCATAGAAGATATTTCTACACATAACACAAACTACGCCATACGCAGCAAAATAATGAAGTAAAGGACAGTTGTTAAACGTCATTACAGGACTTTGATATTAATTATGATAGCGACATCGAACTGTTTATTACTACTGAAGTTTTCACAAAGTGAACGTATTAACGCTAAATAAAGGTAATATATTTGATTAATCTTTAAAAGTTAACTTTTCTAATTTATTGAAGATATCTCAAATTACTTCATTTTTGTTAGTAACACATAACACGCCTCGTTTATATTTGTTTTAGTGTATGGCGTCTTCAACATTATGTAAGGAATATCACGTCTACAGAACACTAATGCATGACACCTGTGTGGTAAACCAGTACTGGGTATCAAATGCCACATCTGCTGTATTCGACGTTACAACTTGACGTTCAGTCGTAACAGCATTACATGTGACGCTTTCACCTTTATATCAGACACTTTTAATAATACAAGTGAAGTCATCCTTATACATGTGTCGGTATTATCATTACATATGACAGAAAAGTCATTGTTTGTGATGAAGTCAATACGTGTCATAGTTATATCCTGACGTGTGGCACTAATGTTTATGCATGCGACGGCATTTCTGATACACGTGCATGTAATATGTAGTTGTTTAACCTTGACATGTGGCATGTTTATTCATACATTAGACGACATTTTGAATACATGAGACGGTTTCATCCTTTTATCTGATAGAATCTTCATTTCATGTAGTGTAGTCAACATCACGTATGGTAGTTTTACCTTGATATGTGACCCTTATTGATGACATCATTAATACAAATGACGGTTTTATCACTATATGTGGCAGAATCGTCATTCCGTGTGGTTGAGTCAACATTACGTGTGATAGTTTTACCTTGATATGTGACACTTTTGTCTATACATGTGTTTACACCTAGAATACATGCGACTATTTCCTCATTGTGTGTGATAGAAATGTATCTTCGTTACATATTCACAATACGTTTTAGGAAGATAACGTTCCATGTAATGATTTTGTGATTACGTGTAACAGATTGTTCATTACGAGTGATAGTTCAATGTATATGATAAACCTTTCGGCTAATGATCTCTTTGGGTACATAAGAATTGCCCGGTGATCCAGTGGTTAACATGGTGGGCTGTCAATACAGAGGTTCGGGGTTCAAATCCCGGTTCATGTTCTAGACATTTCTGAGATGCTTTGAACTAGATGTCAAGTACTGGTTCTTTCCAGAAAAAAGGCATCGATCGTATCGGTGCTATACAATGAGCACGTATAAGAAATAATGGGTATTTTCGGTAAGATCTAGGATGGTACCTTAAATTTATTGTATCTAATTCGATCCCTTGAAATAATTTGAATCCGTCAGATGCTTGTACATCATAAAGTGTACACTATCAAATGTGCATATATAAGTTTAACATATCTTGCTCTATCGGACCATATTATCTCTACAATATCATTACATTAACGAACAAGATAGAAGCATTAATAACTACATTGTACGAATCGTATTTAATATGAGAAATTTCACGATCAAATGGTTGCGTAAGATAATAACTACGTAAGTTGCTTGTCACTAAGTCATACAATTGTGAAATTAATTCGCTTCATATATAGGTAAAACCGTCACACATAAAGAACATTTGGTCACACTTAACGTAACGTGTGGTCACAAATAATGAAAACTCGGTCACACGTAAAGAACACTTGGCCACATGTTAACAACATTTGGACACACATAAAGAACATTTAGCCACACGTTAAGATGATTTGGTAACACGTAAAGAAGATTTGGTCACACGTAAAGAAGATTTGACAACACGTAAAGAAGTTTGGTCACACGTAAAGAATATTTGGTAACACGTAAAGAAGTTTGGTCACACGTAAAGTAGTCACACGTAAAGTGGTCACACGTAAAGTGGTCACACGTGAACAAGATTTGGTAAAGAACAATTGGTCACACGTAAAGAACATTTGGTCACATGTAAAGACATTTTTGTCATATGTAAATACTATTTGGTCATGCGTAAAGAACATGTGATCGCACGTAATGAAAGTTCAGTCATACGTAAAGAACATTTTGTTAAGAACATTTGGTCACACATTAAGAACATTTAGCCACACGTTAAGATGATGTGTAACGTTCAGTCACACGTAAAGAACATTTTGTCACATGAAAAGAAATTTTTTGTCGCCCTTAAAGAACGCGTAAAGACAAATACATTACAAAGAACATTGTATCCCTCAAACGTATTGTGAATATTTAACAAAGATACATTTCTATCACATAAAATGGTGTCATCACATGCATCACATATCAAGGTAAACCTGAAACACATATTGATAAAACCGTCACATATATCATTGTGTCATCACACGTATGAATACAAGTGTTACATGTCAAGATGAAACTGCCACACGTTATATTGACTTCACCACATGGAATGACGATTCTGTCTCATCTAATTATGTAACCTTCACATGTATTAGATATGTCGATACAGTAATGAATAAATGCGTCATATATCAAGGTAAAACTACCACACACAATGTTGACTTACGTTTCTGTTACATTTTTTGATAAAACTGTCACAAATGTAAATAGGATGGTCACATGTAATGTCTCATATAATGATAAGACCGTACTATATAATGACGTAACAGTCACATACAATGATGCTGCGACTGCCCGTTAAGTTATAACGTCAAATAATGCAGTTGCGGCGTTCAGCATGCCTATAAATGTCAAAACAGACAGTATGTCTCATAAAGTCAAATAGATTGCATAGACTACACATGTTTACAAAGGGTGATTTTACACTTAAAACTAACTATTCACTAAAGGTGTACGTTTACATGTTATATTTTAGGGTTTTTGTCTAGATGTTTTCGACACAGGTATAATGTGTGTATATAAAAGCCTTCTTGTGTATTATTACTGCTAGGAAATATTTCTTTTTATTTCAAAAAGATCGTCAAACGAGGCCACTATCGCAGATAACATTTTAAAGGACAGGTTACACGTCGGTACACGACTTTGATATCAATTGAGATTACGACATCGACTTGTATATAACTATTTAACCCTTCACCAAGTGAACATATTACCGCCAAAAAAGGTAAGATTTAATTAAGTCAACACTGACGTTAGCTTTAAAATTATTCGAAGATATTGAAAACTTCAACTTATTTTCTAGGAACACATGAAACCTCTTATTAATGTTTGTTATTTACGCCATTTTCAACATAACTAAAGTAAATTCACGTCGACAGAACTCTAATACATGAAACCTGGATGAATAACCGGTACCGGGCTATGAAGTTCATTCAACCATGAGGGTTGCAAGAGTAGATCGACTGATCGTTTCTTGTTATTCGCCGCTTTCAACAATTCTAAAGTTATATCACGGCGTTTCTTTGGTGATGTACCAGTGCATTTATCCTGGTAACAGCTCGACTTATCGTTTATTTTTTAGCGCCGCTTTCAACAATTTTACAGTTATGTCACGGCGTTTCCTTGTAGAGGTACCTGTACCTCTGGTCTATTTATCCTGGTAACTGGTCAGTCGTAATGTTAAACCCGCAACCCCGAGCGCCAAAGAGGGCAGCCATTACTTCTATTTCAAAGTATTTTGTATGACCCGACCGGGGATCGAATCCGCAACCGAGGTGGAAGCTCTACCATTAAACTACCGAGGCGGTACGAGAGATGATCGAACCCGGTAGTCCCATATTACCGTTTACTTGAACACGGCGGCTTCATGTTTATAGTTATAATTGTTGAAATGAACGTATCTTGTTATTAATGTTATGTATATGCTTTAGTTAAACAGGTTCGTGCTTCATTCTTATTGTTTCTGTTTTATAATCTATAGTCTAGCTACAAGAGAACACTATTGGTCTTTAAAGTACAAAGACTGCTTTTCATATGAACGAATACTGATGAATACAATTGTTTTAAAAATGGATCGCGTTCATCGATTTTGGATCTTAACATATTTGTGAATAGTGAAGACTGGGACGATTCTGTATATCACAGACTTCATCTTCTGTATATATGTTAAACTGAATCTGAAACTGTTTTATTTGTTTTAACGCCTTTTGTTACATTATGATTTATTCAATTGCGTTGTACAATGAATAATAATGTTTTAAAATGCATGCAATAGCTGTTTGTGTTTAATTGATAAACGAACTAAACAGTCACGTTAATACCCTTAAATAGATATACTTTGGCTCTATAGTATTACATATGTACACTGGTATGATGCATTTGACTTAAACGCAAATAAAACGAATTGAAAAAATGAATATGAATAACAGATTATCAAAATGACTTCTTTTCTGAATTTTAAAATGAAAAATGATAAAATTTGCGACATTTCATTATTTGAAATTTTGTGACATCTGTACGAAAATATAGACTTACTTTAAACTCAAGTGTTTAGTAATATCTATATAAAATCCTTAATTGTTTTCGTTTATTTTCTAAAATGACACATGTCTGTTTTTTAGACAAATGATTAATAACAATGTACCAGAAAAAATTAGCAGACAGATTGTGTCTTTAAGAAAGAAATTTAATATAATGTGTTTATTGAATATTAACGTGTTATTTCCAGGAATACAGAAGCCCTTTTCCGGTAAAATTTTCGTAATATATTCATGTGTCCTAATATATCTTAATACTTCTGTTTCGTTTTGGTATGTTTCTTTAGTATATTAAAAGCATGAAACAATTTTGCCTTGAAATTCACTAAGAAAGATAAATTAGAGCAGCATTTCTGTCATACATACGTATGTCGATACATTGGTAGTATAAGCAGCTAAACGATCCAAGCAGTTATTTCATAAACAATTTCCAAATACATGTACATCTTTGATCAAACTCTCATTTCTTTCTTCGAAAGTAATCAAGTATAATTTCATGTATTTAAGGTTGATCTACGAAGCAATGGTACTATTTCTAGGAATTATCCTTGTGATACTTGTGATACTTGTGATACTTGTGATACTTGTGAGTATTTATTTTGCAAATATTCTGCTCTAACTGCTATGCTGATAATCGGATAGCATACGGATTAATCTATATCGTAAGGCTAGTATGCTATTTAGTTTTACATTAAAGTCAGCCATGCCAGCTACGAAACATGTATTTATATACTATCGGATTTTCAAAATAGCTTTCAATATATATTTACTATAAAAGAAAAATATAGAAAGTACATTGAGTTATTATATATTCGAACAAGGGTTCTGTATCGAATGAAGGCAGTAACATGTCATAAAATGACTGATTGTCTGTAAAGTAATACCAAGTTATTGTATTCAAACTATCCCGTAATCCAACAATTGACAATGTAAAAATCAAAGCACCGAAGGTACTGTAGTGGTGATTGTGTACCCAATCTTGCAATGTGTACCTTGATGCAGGCCTTGCAATTTTAAACACAATTGCTCTTTTATCCTTTTGGTGGAGAACGAATGACGCTAGTCCCAACGAATGTTGTCAATTATCGGAAAGAATTAATGGTCAAGCTGGGATTCGACCTGACGGCCCCCTTAGTCCAATGAACTGATTGCCCTCGCGTTACCGACTGAGTTATCGCGGCTCGGCAGGTGAAATGTTAGAAACTGCCATCTAATCTTTTCGATGATTGACAAAAGAAATTGTGATTGGTGTCTTTCTTCTGTCACTAAATAAATAGTCTATATAGGAAGGTAGGAAGCCATCTGGGAAGAATGGTGTGTTGAGTACTTTTGCGAGAGGGCCTGGTAACATACGTTAGATGGTCGACGTGATATGACTGAAATACCGTTGAAAACGGCCTTAAACCTCAACCAATTGATCAATCGTAAGGTCTACACTAAAAGACAAAGAGATTCACAATCCTAAATAAAACAGACGACGAAATGTGTTTGTTTAAGCAAAATATGCTAATGACAAGATGCCGGCAGGTTACATTTCGAGTCTTACACACTGAACTGTAACAGCAACATTAAGCTAAAGCCTGAATATTGCACACGGCGCAATTTTGCAAGGTATACTGAAGTGATAAAAAACCGCATAAACATTTTTTATTGATTCAATCTAAAGTTATACATTGGAAATAAAAAGAACTTTTCCCTTTGAGGAAACTTGAACATTTTATAATTTTAAATCATTTTGGGAAAAGTATGATATTTTCATAATGAACAAGTTCTCATTTTCCCAAAATCTTTCGTTATGTTCTGACATTGTATATCTGGATATGTTATTTGTTACGTAGATGACTTTCAAAATAGCGGACAAGGGAAAGGTTACAATAAAGCTACTTTTTGAAAATGCGATTTATTGTTTTTGTTTTGTGTGTGTGTGCTCTATTTTGATAACAAAAGATGCAAATGGAAAGACACAAATAATTAGAGAGTTTATATGAGTAAGTATTATTTGTTAACATGGAACCGAACTGATTAAGATATATGCGTACAAAATAGTGTTAGATTATTTCCGTTATATTTATCGGATTCCCGTGATCATATGACTTATCGATTTGGCTTTCTTAGTCATCCTCGAAAGATAATTACAACAACTTTAGGGTTGTGCTGTTCAACTTCTTTTCCCCCTTACATTTAATCAGAAAGATTGACATATTTGAGCGTATTTGGATATATTATTGGATAATCTATCAATAAGTATGTTTGATTTGTCATGTCGTTTTAAAATAAGGTAGAAATCGGCCGTTAAAAGAGCTCTCAAAATCCGTAAGCAAATGTCTCATATTTGTTTCGTGATGGCATATTCTGATGCGATCAGTCAAAATATAAAATCGCATTCCGAGAACACAAACCTTGACTAGGTTTCGATATTAAAATGAATATTTAACCCATTCCGGTATTTCTTATAGTAAGTTTTGTACCTTGCGGTGTTTCGTTATCTCACAGCACCCGATTTGATATCAAAACAAGGCTCGGAAGCAAATTGACTTATTTCATATCAAACTATGAATTCAGCGACTGACAACAAATCGATAACTAAAATTACATGGAATTATAAAGGAACTTTTTAGTTTTTGCTCTATAACAATTTTATTTTGCAAAGATTTAAAAAGGAACTTATCAAGTTTTCCAGAAAAATATCTCCTGAATAAAAATATATTTTTCTATGTGTTTTATCGTATTAATATTTTGGTCCCTTTTAACTTTGAATACAGTCACCCAAATTTCCCTCTTTATTACATATAAACAAGAAAACAAGACAACGGTATTTTTTCGTTAATTTTTACATGTTCTTTAGTAAATATCTTTTTTTAAGGCACTTACGGTATAATGTAGACAATTTATTTATCTATTATTTTATCTATATTTTATCAAAAAAAAGTAATAAAACTTTGGTCCTTTTTAACATTTTCTACAAGTACTACTAACTTTTCAGCGTAAATATAGGTCTCCGTGATTGCTAGCGAAAGCTCCCGATGATTACCGAGCATTATCGGAGTATTTATACCTTGACATATGTTAATTGGTTTGTCGTCTGTGTATTGTGTCTAATTATACACAGTCTATATTTATTAACACGATTAAGACAAATTACCGATAATGTAGATATTACATCTCCGCCACAGGTCAGCTTTCTCGATTCCGACGATTTACATTTCCTGATAGATTAATTCAGAAACAAATATGTCTTTGATTAATTATGTCATTAATGAGTGTTCAATTGTTAATAATAAAAATGGCAATTTCAATTATTTTCAATTTTTATCAATTTGTTAAATGGAACTCGGATATTTACCTAATTTAACAAGAAATAAAAGAAGGTACCAGAAACGGGATTTCAATAAATGGAATGTTAAGACTGCGGAGTGCAAGATGATCAGGCCAGTTCTCGGAAATGCCCATACATGCATATGAATTAAGTTTCCCTAACTTAAAACTCAAATTGAAATAACTAGGAGTATCTACCACAACTGATCCAGTGCACGTAAAGAATGACTTGCAATAAGTAAATCAAAGAAGTCTCTGTACCTAATAAAGAAGGAATCTTAACTAAATATACTTCATAATAAAACATATTTAAGTATATATGTGGTTATTTTTTTTACCTTATATAATTTTTATTTATATTAGTCATTTTCAGATTTTGCGATAACGTAAGTTGCAGAGTTGTTGTATATTGGTAAAGGTAAATTGATAAACAGCACTTAAATTATTGAAGTTGATGCTATAGTAAACAATTGCGAGGCATATAAACAAAATCAAGAGCCAAGTTTACATAATCATTATATCACATTTTTGTTGACTACGAAGTTATAAAAGTTCTTCAATTATAAAAGGTCTCCAAAACCAAGCTATGTTGACCACATCACCAGCTTTTCATCGTTATTGATTATAGACAGTTGTGCAAGCTGTGCACCATTAAATAATACACCCAAGATTCAGAAAGACAGACTTGAGTCTACAGTTTATTCAGGGACTATTAGTATTAGTAGTCCCAGGTTTAGTTGATTTAAAAAAAATCAGCTATATGCATATGCAATCTTTAAAACATTTGAATGAAGTTGTAAACATTGTGTTAAACAGAACAATTGCTGGGCATTTCTACTTTTGCATCAATGTTTTTAAGAATCATCTAAGTGGTTTGCATCTAGGTTTGATACATTGATTAAAAAATATCGAAATCATAAACCCCAAGTTTTATAACCCTATATATTATAAGTACTAGTATGACAATGAAGTATCTTGTGTATCTCTGTACTGCCCTCCGGCATCACTATCGATGTGTACATTCCGAATATTCCGTAAAAAACAGCGAAGAACTGCTTCGATGCTCTGTTCAAAATACAGACCCGTTGTAGAAATTGTCTCACTGTAACTCTCCTTTGATACAGGTATTCATTTATTGCCCGGGAAGAACAGCAAGATTTCGTCAATGGATCGCACAACAAAAGGTATGTAAAATGTTTTCAGTACATCTTATCTTTACGAATGTCCATATGTTGAACATGGAAGCAAATGTTTTCAGTACATCTTATCTTTACGGATGTCCATATGTTGAACATGGAAGTAAATGTTTTCAGTACATCTTATCTTTACGGATGTCCATATGTTGAACATGGAAGTAAATGTTTTCAGTACATCTTATCTTTACGGATGTCCATAGGTTGAACATGGAAGTATTAAAGAACTATAATTAACTATCATTAACCAACTACATGTAAACAATTTAATCAGCAAGCTGACGTTACAGATAAAACAAAATCTTCAATGAATATGATTGTACAACACAAATTCCTATGTGTACCATAATTGTCAGATATATTATCAAAATAATTTGTTCATGCGTTTTAATTGTGCTGTAAAAGGATGTAATATTATAGTTCTGGGGAATTTGTTAGGTACGATTACAGTCCTTAAAGTACCGACAGGCACGAACCTGTGACTTTTCCTATTTTGAAAATGAGCGCTTTACCTCGTCGCTACAATATCATAAGCCATGCGTACAGATCCAGTCATCTTGAACAGTAACGGTATTCGTATTCCATTATGGTACAGTCGACTCACGATCACTCGAATATGCGATTATTGGAATTTATCCTTAACTCAAACCACATGTAGGATTACTCAGCGGAGCTGTTGGGCTGTTATACTGCTTTGACTCAATCCATTGATTGCTTTACATGATAACATTTAAGTATAATGGAATTTCGATGGATCACTCGAGCCAGTCCATAGCTCGAGGTAATTCATAGCCCTTCTGAGTTATCGCGAGTAAACTGTACCACATACCGATTATAATACTATTAACCGAAAAACTTCGATTTCTTAAACTAACTCACAAACCTTGTCCAAATCAATCGAAAGCTCTCTTTATTGACTTTTTACATTAGACTCTTATAAAAATACAAATATATATGCATGCGATATTACTCAGTGCTGATTTGTAGGTGATTTCATTATTATTTATTGTTCCAAACAATGTCGGCGTGATATAAATAAAATAAGTTCCAAACAATAGAAAATTAAATCCAGCAAAACCGCTTTAAACATTAATACTAATTTGACGAAATTAAGCTTGTGTAAGTATGATTTCAGATTGTTCGAATAATTGTTTCTGTTTTGAGAGGGTTTGCAATAAAACAAAATTAATATAAACAGGGACGTTATTTGTAAGAGACGATTCCGTTTTTTCTTTAATGAAGAATAAGAAAAAAGTGAATGACAACAATAATTGAATACATTACTTGGGTCATAAAACTTATCATAAGCAATATTTAATTTTAAAACACACAACGTCACATAAATTACCAAGTGGCGTTGCGTAATATACCTCCCAAGCAATACTCACTGCAGTTGTACCCCCTTCATTTTTTTTATGGTCACCACCTATCAATAGCCTGCTCCAAGGAGTTTTCATAAATTAGTACACGCCACCATTCCTCACCCGATTAGAAGAATAATTGGAAAATATCATCATGTTGGTGGTTTGATTATGTTACCAACTGCAACTGCAAGTCTACGTCTAGATTGCTATTTTGTGGTTCTTAAGTGCATATGCATTGATACCCAAAATCTCCCGACAAGGTTTATTTATGTTATGTGTTATCTAGATATTTCCAGCCTCATAACTTATTAACCAAGTATTCAAATTCCATTTGTATCCCTTGATAAGGTTGATCGATTAAGATTATTGGAGCTTACCTAACACTTTCTCACTTTCTAGTCTCATTTATTTACCTGTATTTTCCTCATGAACAATATGATGTAGCTGGCCAGAGTGCTACATAGTCTTCCCGACGGTTGTCAAAAGTCACTGTTACAAGCGTTATTCTTCTTCCACCAATCATCGTCAGACACCCACAGTTGCTGCCTCCGCCCTGCTCCAACTTCCCAAGTCGGATATTTCATAGTCTGATTCCGAATTCCTATGATAAGTAAGTCATGCACAACCGAAAAAATGGCGGTCTGCAATGATATACCTCCGATGTATAATTTGAATGTAATTATTTTAATAAACTGATCATCTGGATAAAATCGTTTTATTCCACCAGAAATAATTATAGTACACTTACAATGGATATTTACGGGTGATGATTGCTCTTCGTAAGAAGAAATGACGTTTGGTTTTAACAAACTAGAAAAACGAGTGGTGTTCGGTCAGTTAGATTTCTGATCAGCACCAGACCACAGTTATGTAAAAGAACCTCCGAAAACTCCAGAGCAATTTCTTCTTTTGTCACTTTTTTTTTTAATCAAAAGCCGTCTGCTGCAGAGGCGTCAGAAAGCGTATATATGAGGGAAAGGGTTAAGAAACACATACACGAAATATACAGCAGACCAATTTGGAAAAACAATCTTAAATTGTTGAAAGTCCGTGTAATTGAAGCTAAATCTATTTTAATAAGTTTCAAAAGGAAAACATGTTCATGATAAGCAATTTCTCCTTTAGTCACATTTGTTTCCAAATTCGTCTGCAGAGGTGTCAAATGCATGTCATCATCTTTTTAAGTAGCTGTCTTATTATAATTATGATAGTATTTTTCAATCAGTTTATTTTTTTATAATTTCACTACTTTTGATGTTTTGTCAAGCTGTTTTCAAAGTCGTCCACTGCATATTTGCTCTATGTCAGAAAGTATTAAGTTAACCATATTTTAACCCTTCCCATACAGATTAAACCTTCACTTTATGAATACATGTTTGCCTTTGATTATAATTGCATATCAGATTGCACATCTGTGTTAACTGTTAGTTTCAACACGGTTTGTCTATCCTTTATTAACCTTTTCCCACTAAGTGACATATAGACGCATTTTGACAACTCTGTAGCAGAAGACTTTTGAGCATTTTTCTCCTTTTGTCACAATGTTTACAACTTTTTACAGTAGTTATACTTTCATTGCTAGAGATCTTCAAGATGTTTTCAGTCGTCTTCTGCATATTTGTTGTATGTTGGAATGTGTCAAGTGAAATGTAGATCTTGATTAGCATTATCCTTGCAGGTTGATCTGGTTATATAAGGCATAAACTGGGAATAGTTTGATATCCCAGTAATTTCAATTGACAATAGAAATTCAGAAATCATTTGACTTGAGAAATGAAATAAACAGTATTTAAATGTATTATAGTAAATTGTTCAAAATAGAGCCTATGTTGCTTAAATATGGGACTACTAAAACTTATAATAAAGGAAACATTTGAACATTTAAATGATATACACGTACCCTATGAAGCTAAAAACATCTATTTCTAATGAGATCCTGTGTATCCGAAATTATATTACATTTTCATTCGTCCGAAAACTATGCAACTCAATAACAAATTGTTTTCTTCTATACAGAACAAAGCATCACAAAATGAAAACATTGAATCAATTCATGACCTTATTTTAATACGATATAGGAATTATTTAGTTTGTGCCTGACTCCTTTACATAGTAATAAGGGGAAGGAACTCCAGACTAGATATTTCACCGCATTGTCGCCGTTCTGACAGATAGCAAAAATATTCGTTCTGATTGGATGCCTTACAGTGTTGTTATGGGCAAAAATAGCCAATCAGATACTTCGTAATTAAATATCATGGTATTTGTACACAATTGGAGAGATATATGTAAATGGCCCGGTTATCTCTGTCGGTAGAGTACTCACCCTGAAAGCTGGAGGTCCCAGGTTCGAGCCCTGTATCTGCTGCATTATTTACTCTCCTTATGGCATTACTTTTCTTTATTTCTTATATTATATATGTAAATATGAAACCAATCAACACCTAGCTGCATTTTGATATCAAACTTCGTTAATGTTTAGTTTTTAACTTTTAAAGGACGATAAACAGAACGCCCGTTTACAATCCGTCGGTGCAGACATTTGTCTATGTGTTTCAAGGTAGGAGAGGTTCGGAAATGTAAGCGTCATTACATTGGGTTTATATGAATTATATTCTGTGCTGTCAAAACGGCGAAATTGCAGTGAAACATCCTACTGGGGATGTTGGAGCAAAGCGGAGTCAACAATCGATGTCCACCAACTGGCTAACAGTCTATGCTGAAAAGCAATCTGTTTGTACGGATTACTGGTGTTGGAAAACCAGGAAACATATGCGTTGGTGAATTGGACGACATGATATAGCTGAAAACGTGTTGGACACGGCGTTTAACTCCAATCAATCTATGTGAGAAACTACACATTTTATTTGTTGCTATTGAAAAGGTCGAAAATGGGTTTGGACTCTACAATCTTTAATAACTGAAATCGCTTATTCTTCACAGAAACCAGTCCTTTATGTTTACGCGCGAGTTACAAACAAAGCGATCCGGAACATATTAGAACACATGTTAGGCGCTACATATCGTCTGGTAGATATTCAGGCCCAAGGAATTATTGATAATGGAGCGGTGTTGGTGTATGGACAAATGATAGGAAGGGCAGTTTATTCAATCAAGTACGCTTTGGAAAGGTCACCTGGTATGTATAGTTTGTAGAACTAAACAGATAACGGAAAGCAGGCACTATATTGAATGTGTCTAGATAATAAATTGCCGGTGGAATCGCGATAATTGTGCACGAGCAGTGTCCTGCACAAGGGGCATTCGAGGGGAATTCAACACATTATGTCAATTGTCGTCGTATGTCTAGAATTATTTATGCGTTGGATATTTGTTCCCGTCAAGTTTTCAACATATTCCCCTTTCGTATATACACCACCGGGACGTGCTCCTCTAAAAATGAGTACGACCCTTTGCATAAATATCGATATTCATGCATAGGGTCATATTATTTCTTAGAGGAGCACGTACCTGTGGATACACACTTTCTAAGTTTCTATCCATGACCTTCATGTTTCAAGGTAGTGTACAATTGGTTCTACAATGTTCAATCTGTTTAAACACTTCATGTTCAACAGGGCACTAGATTTGAAGGAAATAAACGACTTCAAATTATACCTGCTTAATTACACAACAAAATAACCTATTTAATTTATAAAACGATGTTTTGCCTCATGATTTAGTTCGAAGTTGTATCGGATTGCCAATAGTTCTACTTATCCACTTATCAATTCGGCCAATTTCACATCTGCTAAAGTCCGATATTACTTCGTACTTACAAACATTTGATAATTAATCTAAATGTAACTGTTATAAGGAATATGTTTCCGTTTTTGGTTGTGGGGCAACTTATAGTGACATAAAATAAAATAAAACAAAACAAAATAATAAGACAATATACCAAATGTTCAACGTTGAGCACTTTCAGTTGAAGCTGGGACCACTAATCGTATTAGTGGTCCCAGGTTGAAACGACCAGTGTATATGATTACCAAATCCACTACACTTACGCCTTTCGCCAAATGTTTATATGTAAATACAACCCGCAGGAAGAAGAATTAATAGAAGCATATTTTGCTTGTTTTCTGATCCATTTCTGTAACGTTGCCTACATTACATGTATATTACTTTTAACTAAATTCATATGTTTAAACCAGCCTAAATGCTTATCTCCAGCATTACTTATAATAACTTTAGAGGACATATAGTATTAACTATTTCCCAAATTCAACCAGCAGACGACGTTAAATACATTTAGTCGTAAATGTGAAAACTCTGTATTACTATAAGAGTAAGTATTAAATAAAGTCGAAAACATTGTTGCAAACGGAGAAAATGCTCATTACTAACAATGTCTCAATTTGCCACTACGTTTTCGAGAGACTTCTGCTGCAGAAGCGCCAGAAAGCCTCTGTATGGGGAAAGGGTTAAGGGAAAAACATATTTCCTTCTTAATCAACGAACAGAAGATGCTATAAGAAAGGCATTGAAAACTTTAATTATCAGATTATTAAATTATTGATTAATAGATTGGTTTGATTTAAACGACGATTTCAACGGTATTTATGTCATATCACGGCGGCCAGTTCACATTCCTGTTTTCCCTGGCTATTGAACTTCAGTACTCTGAACAACATTCTTCCGATGCAACTGGCTACCTTCCCGCACATACTATTAGCCCACAGGGGTAGAGGAATGACGCTAGTTACAATGATCTTTGTCAATCATCGGAAATAATGTATGTCGTAGTTCGACCCCACGATTCACGGATGGATAGCCGCCATCGTTACCGACTGACCTATTTCGGCTCCCTCAATTATGTGCTGCTTTCCTGTGAGACTCAGTCAATTATCATTTTCATTAATGTGCTTATAAATATTTTAACACTTGGACGTTTGGATCTAGGTGAAATATCATTTTAAAACAAATGCTTGTATATTCTACATTTGTGTCATAAGTGGCAGACGAACACGGTTGCAAACACATTTGGTCAAATTCGCGGTAATAATCTATTCAAGGAATTATGTTTTAGCCTACTTAACAATCCTTACCTTTGAGCAAAAATTATGAATGTATATTTTTTATCATGATGAATATATTTGTTGTTTATCAAATTCATTATTGATTTGATAAAATTGCAATCGATGAGACAAAATAACACCAGTTTATATAAGTGAGAAAAATACATGGACAGGTATGTCGTGAACAAATACATGTACAGGTATGTCGTGTAAGAATACATGTACAGCTATGTCGTAAATAAACACATGTACAGGTATGTCGTAAATAAATACATGTACAGGTATGTCATAAGAAAATACATGTACAGTTTGTAAAGATGTAATCAACCATCTTTCTCTGTGACACGGTTAGCTTTCTCTAACTGCTCTGTACATTTTGACAGGCGCAATTAAACTGCCAATAATGTTGGTCATCTGACCAATAATTAATGGACTAACTTCCATAAGGCAGTAGTAGGCTGTTAGTATTTATAGGACTGATATCTAATGATCCCTAGTCACTTCTGTGGCCGGTTTGGTTGAGACATGTTCTTATGAGAGAACAGAGAGTGGTCGGTTTAGGACATGTGCATCTCGTAATGAACAAGTTTAAATGTATTATGAGTTGTTACTTTGTTACAAGGTATGTCGTAAATAAATACATGTACATGATATGTCGTAAATAAATACATGTACAGGTATGTCGTAATTGAATACATGTACAGGTATGTCGTAAATAAATACATGTACAGGTATGTCGTAAATAAATACATGTACAGGTATGTCGTAAATAAATACATGTACAGGTATGTCATGAAAAAATACATGTACAGGTATGTCGTAAATAAATACATGTACAGGTATGTCATGAAAAAATATATGTACAGCTATGTCGTAAATAAATACATGTACAGGTATTTCATGAAAAAAATACATGTACAGGTATGTCGTAAATAAATACATGTACAGGTATGTCGTAAATAAATACAGGTACAGGTATGTCGTAAATAAATACATGTTCAGGTATGTCGTAAATAAATACATGTACAGTTATGTCGTAAATAAATACATGTACAGGTATGTCATGAACAAATACATGTGCAGGTATGTCGTAAATAAATACATGTACAGGTATGTCATGAAAAAATACATGTAGAGGTATGTCGTAAATAAATACATGTCCAGGTATGTCGTAAATAAATACATGTACAGGTATGTCGTAAATAAATACATGTAAGCTATGTCGTGTAAAAATACATGTCAGCTATGTCATAAATAAATACATGTACAGGTATGTCGTAAATAAATACATGTACAGGTATGTCGTAAATAAATACATGTAAGCTATGTCGTGTAAAAATACATGTCAGCTATGTCGTAAATAAATACATGTACAGGTATGTCGTAAATAAATACATGTACAGGTATGTCGTAAATAAATACATGTACAGGTATGTCGTAAATAAATACATCTACAGGTATGTCATGAACAAATACATGTGCAGGTATGTCGTAAATAAATACATGTACAGGTATGTCGTAAATAAATACATGTACAGGTATGTCGTAAACAAATACATGTAAGCTATGTCGTGTAAAAATAAATGTCAGCTATGTCGTAAATAAACACATGTACAGGTATGTCGTAAATAAATACATGTACAGGTATGTCGTAAATAAATACATGTACAGGTATGTCGTAAATAAATACATGTAAGCTATGTCGTGTAAAAATACATGTCAGCTATGTCGTAAATAAATAAATGTACAGGTATTTCGTAAATAAATACATGTACAGGTATGTCGTAAATAAATACATGTACAGATATGTCGTAAATAAATACATGTACAGGTATGTCATGAACAAATACATGTGCAGGTATGTCGTAAATAAATACATGTACAGGTATGTCATGAAAAAATACATGTAGAGGTATGTCGTAAATAAATATATGTACAGGTTTGTCGTAAATAAATACATGTACAGGTATGTCGTAAATAAATACATGTAAGCTATGTCGTGTAAAAATACATGTCAGCTATGTCGTAAATAAATACATGTACAGGTATGACGTAAATAAATACATGTACAGGTATGTCGTAAATAAATACATGTACATGTATGTCGTAAATAAATACATGTACAGGTATGTCGTAAATAAATACATGTAAGCTATGTCGTGTAAAAATACATGTCAGCTATGTCGTAAATAAATACATGTCAGCTATGTCGTAAATAAATACATGTACAGGTTTGTCGTTAATAAATACATGTACAGGTATGTCGTAAATAAATACATGTAAGCTATGTCGTGTTAAAATACATGTCAGCTATGTCGTTAATAAATACATGTACAGCTATGTCGTAAATAAATACATGTACAGCTATGTCGTGTAAAAATTATCAGGTCAGACAGGTTATTAGGTCAATTTGTTGAGCAATACTTCTGCAGAAAACATAAAATGACAACTTGTATGATAATTGGATTTCTCAACATACCTCTATATATACTGATCGTCACTTGAGTCATTGCTGATCTCTTAGTCTGCCAATAGTTTCGTTACCTTTGTTGTTAAACATATTTTGTATAAACGTTGATTTAATAAGAATTTGCGACTTGGGCGATTTGTCCTAACTGCATTTATCAATCATTTGCCTTATCGCAGTTTGAAACAAAGTATAACCTTTATCTCTTTGATATATCGCCAGTTACTACTAAATTGACGTTTTCCATATGTTGTCCAAAAGCATCATATTTTATGAACCTATTTCTAAGCAACAGGAAGCGTTATCGAAATCGACTCAAATAGTTGTTTACAACACTGGTTATATTTGCCATTTCGAGTCTGGTTATCCTTTTAACTTAAGCGACGTACAGTCGTTTATGTTGATGAACGATATAGGTGGACCAAATCAGCCATTTCCAGATAAAATATATTCGAATAAACATCCACTAATGACCCCGATTAAAAGGCAGCAAATTCGACGCAAAACGAATGGACAACACCTTAAATGTAATGAATAAATCGTCAAGGCTGATAAGTAGATATAGGGTTTGTTTTTAACAAGCAATATGTGAATTCAAAAATATAGAGGTGTCAGTTCGATATTGCTTCACATTTTTTGTTTAGCCTCATATTTTTAAAATTGGAATCGTTTGCCTTAAAAGGAGAAAGTCATTAACTCAAAATAAATAAAAATCCACATGCCCTTATGCACACATTGTCTATGTTTATTCATTTTGAGACGATCCCTTAAATTTGAGTCAATTTCGTAGAACGTTTCATTTTACGATGCTTTTCAGGTTTTGCACTTCATCTTTTCAGGCAACAATAGCAGAAAGATTCTCGTGATGTTTAAAGATATACCTTTTGCAAACGATGTAAGCGAATGTTATGATGGCTATCAACCGAATATCGGCGCTGCTTACATCGTACGATTTGAATTCTCAACCCTGGAAAACAGGCTTTACAAATCTAAAGCAAACAATACGGCCTTGAAGATCTTGTCTATTGAACTTAAGAAAATACCACAGTAACACATGATAACTCTTGCATAGTCTTTACGAAAACATAAACTGAAGATATGGATTGACTACTAAAAGCCGTATATGGATAACGAGTTAAGCCAATCGATGCCTATTGACCAATCACTAATTATTTGACAAATATATCAATTTTATCTAAAGAGAAATAGCTAGTTTAATATTGTAAGGTCATGTACAATAAGCGGACGTAATTGTGTACAAAACATGCTTTAAAATATAGTTCAGTCATTACTGAGGCTAGCCGGATGTTGCCAAAATAGGTTTGCGGCACGAGAAGTAACTCTTAAATACAGCATATAAGAGTATCTGAATATCAATGTTGATCTGTTGCCGCAGACTGTTCACACTGTGACAGATGCTTCAGAGCCCTTTTTGTTTTAGATGAATAGAGCCCCCATTTAATTTGGCTAGAACTTTTTTTAAAGAATATGTTGATGGCCTTAGTTTTGATTTTCTGTGAAATCTATATTCCAATCACAAACAATTTGTCTTGGTTAAATGACACATAGACATCAACATCTTCTGTACCTCCATACTTTGGTATGATATACAGCTGAGCAAAAAGTTCATGTAGTTTTCCTAATTAAACAAAAAAACGCATTGCCAATGACCCCATGAGCCCCAAACACAACCCAAATAAAAATAAATAAGTCTTTATAGATATGGATTAATTTAAAAACATTGTTAAATATGTAATATTTGTTAAATGTAACCTGACGAAGGCCTACTTATAAATATATATTACACACTTATTGGTTTGGTTAAATTATCGCACCTGTAACTCAAGATATTGAATATATAACCGTTTGTAATGAACATGAAATAACCCCATTAAACACAATTCCACCAAAGATCTTTTTTAAAAACTTACTACAAACAAAATTTACTTATATGTTATCAACTTTAATTAAAGATATTGAATAATTCTGTTTTTTGTAACAGTAATATTGACCTTGACCCTAGGAGCACCGAACCACAATCCCATTAAAGATCCCCTTAAGTACTAACTACAAACAAAATTCGGTTACATTATGTCAACTGTAACTAAAGATATTGAATTCTTTTAGTTGTTATTGTAGTGACAGTGACATTGATCTTGATCCCAGGATTCCAAAACACTACCCCAATATAATCGTCATAAATACACGAGGTTTGGATGTATTATTTTCACTTTTGCAATTTTATAAGTTAATCGTCTAGTCAAAATACATGACAGGTTATGAAACTTGTATGACTCTCCCATCTTCATTCTACCACCTGTCGGTGGGTATAGAATACACGGTCTACGCCTACCGTAGAGGGGTAAGATCCAGACACAAACTATTTACAGTGTGCTTTTAAGATTTTTGAAGAAGTGTAATTACTATTGTCTATACTATTGTACGCGTTTTCTATTTTGTCATACGATAATGGGTCAATCGGATAAGATTGTAGTATTTGATTTATATCTTCATCTACATAATGATCGACTTCGCTTCGGTGGTGTAGCGGTAGAGCGTCCGCCTCAGCCGCGGGAGTGGAGCCAGGTCATGCCACAGACATATAAATGGTAGTAATGGCTGTCCTCCTAGGAGCTCAGGGTTGCAAGGTTAATATGACGACTGAATGGCTGGTATCAGAATAAATGGACCATTAGTACTGGTAACTTAAACATCAACGCCGTGATATAACTGAAAGAATATTTGAAGCGGTCTGATTTGATTTTCTGAGGAAAACAGTTATCTAGTTTAGCCATTTTTGTTCGTGTATGCCATCGATGTAATCTTGTTAAGCACTGTGCTGGAAATCCCCAGAGTGTGACCCATTGTTGAGCTTCGTGGCTTGTTAGGAACGTAGGAATGATAGGCATTTACCATGGCAACCTCCCAAAAAAGCACAGCGTATGATATCTGATAATTCAGACTCGGACAACGAATTACAGTTAAATTAGGGACAACATATGCTTAACAATGAATACATTATAAGAATAGATATCAGTCGCTTGATTAAGTAGACACTGAAACCTGACCTCCCCACTCGGGTTGGGGAGACAGTTAAGACGACTGAAATGATAATGATCCGGAGTCTTGAACTCGAACAAAACCTAAGACTAAGCTTCTTAGACATTTGCAAACAGCATAATATTGTTCAATGGAAGTATTAAAGCTAACTTTGAGGAACTGTCTCTTTATTTAATCAAAAACAAACCGGTATCAGTATTGCATTTTACTAAGCTCGTGCAAGTAATATGTTACCATCTTCGATCTTGATCATACTGTGCGCATGTAAAGGCTGATATGGATTTACACTGTTCACAGAATGCAAGTTTATACCTTTTCGCACGGGCTCATTTGTTTGCTGTTAAAATTGATGGTAAGATTATACTTTAGTACATGTGCGCCTTCTATTCTATTGGTTTTCTTTTATTATGATAATGATACTACACATATTAGTATTATTATTATATTTATTATTGGAATTAGCGATCACAAACCCGTCTGCATGATAAAGCGTTCTAATAGAATAAAAATGAATAAACAAGGCAGTCATAATGTTATTAAATACAGATGTTTTAAACGTTTCGATGAGAACAAATTTAAACAGGATTTATTATCAAATGGTATTGAAGGTGTTGACATAGTAGATGATCCGGAAGTGGCACTTTTATTGTTCTACCGTATTTTCAATATACTTATGAATAAACATGCACCAATTAAAACAAAGCGCGTTAAACATGTACATGTAACTCAGCCTGAATGGATAACATATTAAATCGGAGTTACTGTCAATGAAAAATCCTCGATCCTAAACAATGTACATAGTCATTATATTAACATATTACTCCAAAATCAAAATTATTCAGGACCAAGCGAAGAATATATTAATAATTTAAAATCATGTATCATAATTTACTAAAGGAGGATCAATTCAATGCAAATTACATAACCCCACTAGAAGTTAAAGATATATTAGACTCGCTTAACACAAAGAAGTCTACCGGTCTTGATGGCATTGGCCCAAGAATACTAAAGGCATGTAGTGATGTGTTAGCCAGACCAATAGCATCAATTATAAATAACAGTATACGTACAGGTATTTCCCAGATGAGATCAAACTAGCTCGTGTTATTCCGTTGCATAGAAATAATGCCAAGGAAGATGCGAATAATTATAGACCTATCTCGATATTGCCAACTATTTCAAAAGTCTTTGAAAAACATATGGCAAATGAATTACACCGATTCTTTCAATATACAAATATTATACATAATACACAATCTGGTTTCAGAAAAAAACATTATTGCCAAACTGCTCTTGTAAGAATAGTAGACCATTCGTCAAGGACAATCGATAGCGGCAAAATGGTGGGCGTATTGTATCTCGACTTGAGAACAGCTTTCTATACAGTAAATCATGAACTGCTACTTCAAAAACTCAAACTGTGCCACTGTTCGGTTTCCGCCACTAAGCTGGTTTAGATCTTATTTCTCCAACAGAAAACAAATCGTAATGGAGGGTGATAAATCTTCGGATGTTCAAACAGATATATCTGGGGTACCACAAGGCTCGATACTCGGACCAATATTATTTCTAAATTACATTTACGACTTGCCTCTCAAATTGGAATATTCAGGAATTGATATGTATGCAGACGATACAACTGTATATGATAGCCATTATTCCCCTCAACATATTGCACAAAGGTTACAAACTGATCTAAATAATGTCGAATGTTGGTGTAGATTTAATCAAATGTCCCTTAATCCACAAAAGTTTACGTGTATGTTACTAGGATCAGCTCACAATACGAAAAAATATCCGACATTAAATATAGATATTAACGGCAACAATATTGCTTTTGTTACAAATCACAAAGTCCTGGGCGTGTATGTTGACAAAACACTTACTTGGGAACATCAAATAAATAAGGTATATTCTAACTTAAATTGTAAATTTGCACTATTTCGAAGGATAAAACCATTTCTCAATAAAGAAATGAGAGTATTGTTCCACAATAGCTATATTCTACCCATATTTGATTATGGATCTACCGTATGGTCTAAATTCAATATGAGCGTCTTAAACAAAATAATTAACATTCAGAAAAGATCAGCTAGAATGATTTTAGACAAGAGGTTCGATCACCCCTCAGCTCCTATATTTCAAGCACTTAATTGGTTGCCGTTCTTTCAATGTTGTAATTACCATATAGGTCTTTTAATTTACAAAGTTTTTCACAATCTAGCTCCTGTGTATTTATCAAACCTACTTAGTAATGAAACATCCTGCATCCTCAAATTATAATCTTCGTTCCAAAAACAGAAACTTTATTCCTCATCCATTAATCAAATCGCGCTATACATAAAACACTTTCCAATATTCTGCCGTGGTTGTATGAAATATCGGTGCAAATTCGTACAAGTTATAAATAAGACACGTTTCGCAAACACTACAGAAACAATCTTCTTGGAAAACAAATATGACTATAAAAGCTATGGATATGATTTTATGAATTTTTCAGGCAACCCGCTCACAGTGTTCAGTATTAAAGAATTGGGCATATA
Organism: Serripes groenlandicus; assembly: GCA_031761405.1. Taxonomy (NCBI): domain Eukaryota; kingdom Metazoa; phylum Mollusca; class Bivalvia; order Cardiida; family Cardiidae; genus Serripes; species Serripes groenlandicus. Next base: position 3,683,232 of record JASEVX010000014.1, read on the forward strand.
TATACTGTATATACATTAGTTTAAATATGTTTAGAATGCCTATGTGCAAATGCAGTTAATACTATATTGTTTAAGGCAAACAGCAGTGGAGGAATAAATTTGAGTTCCATGATATTTTGGTTCGTATAATTGATGACGGGGTAGACAGAACCTTTATTTACTTCAAAGAATTTGGCGGCACACTCCCTTGTCTCATCAACTAGGGTGCTTCTTAAAAAGACACTTCGATCATCGCTGACAATGTATATAGATAGAACGGTCAATACGATTGCCTTTTTTTGTTCCAACCGATGCTTTGCATTTTCGGCCCGACAGACAAACACTAAGGCATGTATCTTAGGCGCATCATCTACCCCACGATCACGCATCTCTGCTCCAGTATACTTACACAAACGTTAAACCAAAGAGTTGTGTATTGTACGTCATATATGATATGAAACGGCAAAGCCTCGTCACGAGCACAGCGCCTATAATGGGTCTAAGCTCTGGGTATATGACTAACATGATTAAGGAATATGTTACAAGCTGTCCGGACTGGGACCGTTATTGTATACTATACCTACTTTATCTTTTGGTGCAAAGTCAAATCATCAAATATTTAAACATTCACTTCATCCCATGAGCATATACATATATAATACAGTAAGGTCAAACATAATAATAGTGTTAACAAGATATCCTTCAATTTGGCCTTGTGACATAGTTTCAAACTGGTTTATAGCAATGTTCAAAACATCCATTCTGCCAAAGTTTCAACATGCTAATATTAAAAGAAAAGCTTTCCGAGTGTTAACACTGTAACGAATATGCAAATTAGCATCACCGGTTCGAAGTGATGGTCTTAGGGTTAGATATATAAGGCAAGTGGACCCCTTCAGGGTTGAGTATACTTTTCGCTGAAGGGATCTTCTGCGTCTTTAGCCCGGCACGTTACATTGGTGGCAGCGGTGGGATGAAGACAACTGCCATATTGGAGTTGCCTTACCCATGGGTTTCCCAGGCCAAGACTCGGGACGAGTCTTCTCGGAGTGGGAAGTATTGTAACGAATATGCAAATTAGCATCACCGGTTCGAAGTGATGGTCTTAGGGTTAGATATATAAGGCAAGTGGACCCCTTCAGGGTTGAGTATACTTTTCGCTGAAGGGATCTTCTGCGTCTTTAGCCCGGCACGTTACAACACTTTTTAACATTTCCCTTAAATATGGTCTAGTGACTTTATGTTTCATCCGACATGAAGCATATTTGAACTTGGCCTAGATATCCTCAAGACTAACATTCTGACAAAGTTTAAATATACTGAAGCAAACATTGAGGTCAAATGTTTCCTAGTGACCTTGTTCTTTTTTATCCAACATGATCTTTAATTGAATTTAGCCTAGATTTTACCATAACACCATTCTGACAAAATGTCAACTTGCTAAAATTAAAATTGCAGCATTCAAAATGTCTGATTGTTTACAAAATGTGCCTTCAATTTGCTCTAATGACCTAGGTTTTGACCCACCATGACCCTTATTTTTACTAGGCCTATATATTGTCAAGACAAACATTCTTACAGCGTTTCAAGCTGCTGAAGTAAAAGTGTGGTTTCTAGTCTGTAAACAAGATTTTCCTTCAGATTGGTGAACTGACCTAGTTTATGACCTGACATTACCTAAAGTGGAACTTAGCCTTTCTCCAAAATAACATCAAGGCCATAATTCTTACAAAGTTCCAACATGCTAAAGATAAATTTGCAGCCTCAATTGTTAACAATATTTTCCTTCAATTTGAACTTGTGACCCTGTTTTCGACCTCATATGCCCAAGTTTAAACCTTGGCCTAGATATCATCAGGACAAACATTCTGACAAAATTTGGCCAAGTGACCCAGTTCATGACCAGAATCACTGGATACATTTAAATATAACCTAGTTATTATCAAAACAGTTATTCTGAAAACATTTAAACATGCTCAAGTTAAATAAGGCCTCCGGAGTGTTTACAATAATTTCCATCAAATTGACATTGTGACCTGAATTTTTACCTCACAGGGGCCAGTTTATAACTTGGCCAAGATTTGTTGGAGATGAACTACTGCTTAACTTGCATTCATATTGGATGTTGTAAAATGTTGTCTGTAGTGTGTTCACAAGGCAATTGTTGATGACAAAATGTGATCATGAAAAACACAAACTGTGCAATCAAAGAACAGGACTTTATTCGATTTTGATATACTTATCCGTTTATAAACATTACATTGTATTAATCCATTAGTATTATATGCAATCAGCTGAATTTACTTTCTAGTCATCCTCATAACAGCTGTAATTCCATCATTGTATGAGTTGCTCTCAATCTATTCCCTTGTTTAATGTTGATACTTGAAGTTATATTATCCCAGTCAAAGATGCATGCAATTTTCATTGTTTTGACAGGCACGAATGACCAATGGGTATTTCACTAACTGCCTATTATATATGAACTTCCTCTCCCATTTTCGCCATAACAGCTGTGATTCCATGATTGTTTTGATGTGTATGCAGGAAAGAATATTACCCCACAGTCAAAGATGCATGCATTTTGTATTGTACTGACAGGTACCAATGACCAAAGGGTATGTCACTAAATGCCTATATAGATATGAATTTCCTCTCCAGTAATCGCCAAAAGAACTGTTATGCCAGGATTATATGGGATGTTCTTAATCCATTCCCTGTTTTAAAATAAAACTTGATGCTAATATTAATAATCATTGATTGCTGTTTTAACCCTTTCCCTCATATGAACGCCTCTGCAGCAGACGGCTTTTTGAAAACATAGTGACAAAAGAAGAAATTGCACAAAACGTGCAATTTCTCCTTTGGCCACAATGTTTTCAAGTTTCTGCCATAGGATATCAATTCAATTATGGAGATTTTCTTTTTTTGACAAAATACGTTCAAAGTCGTCTGCTGCAGAATTGCTGTATGTGGGAAAGGCTAAATATATGACAATGTCTGCAAATAAGAGTGACTTTTAATAAAACAAGATGATAAATGTCTTTAAATAAGACAAGATGATAAATTAATTAAAAAATAGATCTATGAGAATATACATGTATATTAGTTATGTCAGAAAGCCAAGCTTTGGGCTCTTATAATAACAGTTTTGATTTAGATCAGTTTGTACCTCTGTGCAGTCTTATCTGGATTATTCCTTTAAACCAATTACTTTAAACTCATCTATTTTACAGCAATTGTAAAACAAGCTTAAATCTTATTTTAATCACACTCCATGTCCTTGAGATACAACCAGTTTTTACGCCATTTGTGCAGAAAATCAAAATCTTCACCGATTCGGCTTTAGTAGATATTTGGGGGATTCTTTAGAATTTGGCAGAATTTGAGGATTCCAGTGCATTTTTGTATTTCTATGCATCGTATTTGTCATCTGGTAGGCAAATATTTGGGCAGAGTTGTTTCTATGATTTCTTTTTCAAAGGGGCCAACTCCCCACTTGTGTTCGGAAAAAAGGAGCCATTAAGGCCCTTTTCAACAATTTTCCTTTAAAATCTCGGCGACCAGTTCACCTACTCATGCGTTTCCTGGTTTTCCCACTCCAGCGCACCGCACAACAGGCTGCTTTTCCACTTAGACTGTTAAACAGACCGTTGGTGAAAGACGAATGACGCAGGTCACAATGATTTTTGTCAAACGTCGGAATGAATGTTGGCCGAGCTGGGATTCAAACTCGCAACCCCTGGATTGACAATCCCGCGTCGCTACCGACTGAGCTACCAGAGCTAAGCCATTATGATAACAGGTCAAATTGTTGACAATGTGCAATTATAATACTTCTTCTCACAATGCTACTTACATGAATCATGTTTTGCTGCAGGGTGGGTTCCTTTAGAGCATCGCAGCAGTGATCCTGACCTGCAATGTGCCTTGTTAAGATTAGATTTTGATAATTGTCACATCTTTTTTCACTTGTAAAAACAGTTTTTAATTTTGTTAAGAGTCATGCCCATATATATAAATCCGTTTCGGCTCTTGAATTCACTGGGGACGTTTCGTCATAGCCATTATTTAGAAATATTCCGTCCACATTGCAATGTGTTTCACCACTAAAAAAATGGAGTGGATGTCATGCAGCAGAAACTTAAGATATTGCGTCATAAAATGTGTAAACTTCCAAGAACACTTCTAAAAATAGATTTACTTTTTCTTCTTATAAAATGAGCGGTCGCATTTAATTCTGAATGGGTATGGCGGTAACGATTCCAAAATTTTAACCATTTGCACATTTATAAAAAAATCCCCAAAGCGAGTCCACAGGGAGGTGCTCCTGTGTGATGTAGAACAGAATATTGTTGTGACGCGTGTAAAGTCTATATAGGGAACCAACAGATCCGGGAACTCACTCTACTATTTTGCGGCGTTCAGAGACGGACGTACTAAGAATATACTAAATAGAACAAAGAGAACAACCACTGGAATACCAGGTATAGCACCCTGTTGGTCCATCCATTCATTATAATTAGTAAGGTCACTTCATTGGCGACTAGGATAATTTTGGCCCTTATTGGCAGTTTTTAGTCTTTTTCCGTAGTGTCATTGGTTTTCGCGACTTTACGTCAGTTTACAAATTAGACTCAAACCAAACAAGCATTTTCACTGATGCTTATGGGAGAAGTGCCCGATGATGTCTGGGGAAAGTTGGTTTTTAGAGTTCCAACGTACAAAGGTCAGGGTTACACTACTTTAAGTCAAATTTCACCAAGTTCTTCAATGAAGGACAAATCTCTGTTTGATTTGGAGGCAAAAATTGAGGACGCAAAGAAATCAATTGAAGAATTGTTGTCTTTCAGCGAACCAAAACATGATGGTGAAAAATAAATTCAAAGCGCCGAAAGCACAGATACCCGTCCACGGGACGCCTAAGTTGATTTGATCAAAAATGGCACCCCCACTCAAATGAAATCAAAACCGGCTTATATTCAACCTGATTTAGCTTATTTGGATGAGCTGCAACGAACTACTCAAAAGCAAATTGATCAATTGCAACTCATGTTACAGAAACAGCAGCAAATACAGCTTGCACTCAGCTTGCACTCAGGGAGTCTTTTAGATTCAACTCTGAAAATAAAATGGCCGCAGTTCAACAGTCTTTTAGACGGGACTTGGGTCATGCTGGTGGAAGGTTGGGTAATGAACAGTCTGATGCATGTGTGCATGTGAGCCCGGTTCTATCTCATGCTTCAAGGTCGAGATTAACAAATATTCCATCTGAAAACGTGTTTATACATAGAAATGGATACCCCGACTCATCAAGATCAAGGTCGAGTTCTTGGTCATGTTCGACTTCAGACATTCAAAACACTACAAAAATCGTCAAAGAAAAAGTAGTCATTCTTCAACAAAGCGTGATGTGTCTTTTAGACACACCACCAATGAAATACATGGAGATCCAAGGAGATTGCCAAAGAATCTCCGATATAACGGAAAAACTAGCTGGCTTTCATTTTAACGAATTTTTGAGAGTTACATGTCTGTTTTGAATTAGGGTGAGCAGGAGTGCCGGGACTATCTGACATGGAGCCTTGAAGGAAAAGCTCTTGAATTTTTGACTGTCTCAACCAAAGTGGGTGAGCATTGTTCCTTCAGAAATATAATAAGGAAACCTGAAATGAGATACGGCTCCAGTTAGTTGACGGAAATGGCTAGGGTCAACTTTTAGCAGGCAATGCAAACAGCGGAAGAGTTTTGGAAGACTGGGCGGACCGGGTTATGATCTTGGCGACATCAGCCTATAAAGATCTCCCGGAAAGCCACGGAATTCAGGAGGCTGTTTCAAAGTTTTGCCAGGGCTGTGTGGATAAGGATGCTGCAAAGCATGCCTGTTTTGGGCATCCCCGCAATATTCAGGAAGACTTAAATGCTGTTAAGCAACATCAGTACATTTCCCAGGCAGTAGATTGTCAGAAACCTCGCGGTCGCCGCACAACAAATGACATAGCTGTCAACCAAATAACACATGAAGATGTCAAGGAGGTTGTTGAGGATGTCATGAACAGGAAGGTTTCTAATGGTGACAAAAGCCAGGGAAAGGCAAAGCCTGGAGTAGAATGTTTCTTTTGCAAAAGCAAAGGACATTTTAAAAGGGATTGCAGGAAATATGCTGCTTGGTTAAAAAAGAAAGAACAGGAGGGGGAAGCTAAAGATGATAAGCCGGCTTTAAACAAATAAAGGATGGGGTTAAGGACCACGTACCGCAGTCTGAAGTTAAGGAAACAGGAAGAAGTGGTCAAATGCAGCTGAACACTTTTAGTGTGAGTGCTGTAGAAAGTCATGACCCTTTCCCAAAGGCGTTTAGTCTTTTGACAGGACAGAAACAAATGAACACTTTTAGTGTGAATACTGAAGAAAGTCATGATTCGGTTATAAGGGTGTTAGTCTTCCAACAGCACATAGGTGCTTGCAGGAAAGATCCTTTTCGGCATTTGAAGACTCGGAAGTACCAGCCTTACTAAACGCAAAGTCAACAAAAACTACAGAGGAACCATTTAAGGTTCATCGAGTCTGTGCGGGTTCTTCTTTCATTCATTTGAAAGTTGGGGGGGGGGGGGGGGGGGAAAGAATGGTTAAGACAAGAATTGACTCTGGTGCGGAAATAACTATTCTCTCTACGGAAGTATATACATGTAATACTTTAAAAGAAAGACCCAATATAATAAAAGATGTAGTCATGCAGATGACCGATGGGGACAATGTCATGTAAGGCTTTATAACTAAACCAGTGCAGTTGCATTTAGGTTCCCAGGTTTTCAGGGAAAGATTGTATGACGCTCCAATAGCTGATGAGATGTTGTTAGGTCATGACATCATGCATCACCTGGGAGTATAACATGACATGCAGTCTGACAATTTTATTGTCAATGGTGAAAAAATACCAATTATGACGTATTTTCAAAATGATAAACCTGTAATAGCTCGAGTTTCTCTAACAAGAAAAGTGGTGGTCCCACCAAATTCAGTCGTAAGGGTGCATGGCAAGATGGATGCTGAGTTAGAAGACTATTATTTGGAACCAGTAGAGGTGGTGTACAATAAAGTACTGATGCCACATATAGTTAGATCTGCTGGGGGAAAACCGTTCATTTGCTTAGTAAATCCAACAGATCATTATAAGACATTTTAAGAAAATTTTTGTAATTGCAAATGCACATGAAGTAGAAGAAATACTTACAGATGATCAAAGTTCTGAAATGGCTTTTAGTCAAACAGAAGATCATGCTCCTGCCTCCGGTTTTGCTTCTAGTCAGCCAGAGCAGCACAATATTAGTACAGCGGGAAAAAGTTCTTCAACATTGTCAGCGCATATACAAGACCTTTATACAGCATCTGTAACGCACCTGGATGCTGAGCAGACTGAGAGATTAGCAAGTGTTTTACACCGCTATTCTGATGTCTTTGCTCGTAGTGATTTTGATCTTGGCAGTTTTACAGCCAGTGAACACTGGCAATGCGAAACCCGTTAAACAGAAGATGCGTAGAACCCCCGCATGCTTTATTAACGAAGAGGAAGGACATCTCAAGAAGATGATAGACTCTGGAGTTATTCAAGAATCAATCTCCGAATGGGCCTCTTCACCCGTTCTAATTCGGAAAAGGGATGGCTCAGTTCGATAGTGTATTGACTATAGGGCTTTGAATGACGTAACTGTCAATGACACTTTTACGTTACCCTTAGTTGAGGATTGCTTAGACACCTTGGCCGGAAATGTCTGGTTTTCTAAATTAGATGCAAATTCGGCTTATTGGCAAGTAACAGTCAAGGAAGAAGATCGCAAGAAAACTGCATTTCTTACGAAATATGGATTGTTTGAGCATGTTAAAATGAGATTCGGCTTAACAAATGCTCCAGCAACATTTTCGCGGGTTGTCAATCTCAATTTGAGGGGACTAACCTGGAAAGTAGTTTTAGCCTTCCTTGACGATATCCTGGTTATGGGTAACACCTTCGGAGATCACTTAGAAAATATTCAGGAGGTCTTGGAAAGGTACAGTGTGAATGGTGTTAAACTGAAGCCAAGGAAATGCATCTTGTTTCAGAAGGAAGTTGAGTTTTTAGGTAGGAATGTTAGCGGAAATAATCTGTCCATGACCATTAAGGACACAGAAACCGTAAACAATTGGCCGGTCCCAAAATCAGCAAAAGAGGTAAAAAGAGTACTTGGCTTAGTAAATTACCATAGATCTTATGTTAAAGGTTTTGCAGATAAAGCTCAACCGCTGTACAATTTAACAGGAAAGAATGCCTTTAAATGGGGAAAAGTTGAGCAGAAAGCTTTTGAGGAAGTGAAAGCGGCATTATCAAGTCCACCAGTGTTAGCTCTGCCTAACAACAGTGATCCATTCACTTTGGATGTAGACGCTTCACAAGTAGCTGTGGGGGCAGAATTAATTCAGGTGCAGGATGGAGAAGAAAGGGTTATTGCTTTTAGTAGTTTCTCCTTAACTCCAGAGCAGAAGAATTACTGCACTACCCGCAAAGAGCTACTTGCCATCGTAAGATTTACAAGACAAATTAGGTATTACCTGTTGGGTAAAATCTTTACGGTTAGGACTGACCACTCAAGTTTAACCTGGTTGTTGAGGTTTAAAGAACCTCAGGGCCAGCTCGCTCGATGGATGGAGGAATTATCACAATTCCATATGGTGGTAAAGCATCGAGCAGGAGCTAAACACGGAAATGCGGATGCACTTTCAAGGATTCCATATCCTTTAAGTCCGTGTTCAGAATACATAGCTGGTATTCAACCTGCAGATCTGCTTTGCAGGAGTTGTAAATACTGCACAAGGGCTCACCCTCAATGGTATAAGTTTACCGAAGAGGTGGATAAAGCCATTGGTTTGGTCGTGCAGGAAAGGGGTACAGTCAATAAAGGGTACCAAAAAGGCGCAGATACAGGGGAGGGTAAACCAGGTTCAGTAGAAGTGAATAAAGAGAAGCATATAGAAAATGCCGCAAGTAACGATGATTTAGCACACAGAGATCTTTTAGATCCTATGTCGCAAAGGGGTTCAGGTGTGGACGATCTTTTAGATGTTCGTAACTACATTGGAACAAACGAAATTGTAGGTTCAGACTGGTCAGAATCTCATTTTGATATTGTCAACTTTGATGGAGACATTGGCCTTGTCTCATGTTGTGCTGTGCAAACCAGATAATCTGGTTCAGAAGGACCCACCTGTTGGGGACTTTCATTTGCAGAGATGAGAAAAGCACAGCATGGAGACAATGAACTTGAAATTATAATGGCCTGGCTAGAAAAACAGGAAACACCTTCTGAGAGGGATCTTTTCATTGCTAGTCCAGAAGCCAAAAACTATTGACTGAATAAACCAATGTTTCAGTTAGTTGATGGAGTATTGTTCAGACGAAAACCGAATGAGGATGACAGGGATCTACTTTTAGTAATTCCTGGTAGTCTGAAAAAGATGGTCGTGTCGCTGCATCATGATATACCTACATCAGGTCATCAGGGTGTAGCAAGGACCAAGGCCAAACTAACAGAAAGGTTATATTGGTTTCTTTTGTCAAGATATACTGAATCTTATGTTTTGACCTGCAGTGTGTGTAATAAAAATAAGAAAATCAAGGCATATGGTAAGGTCCCTTTGACAGAATATCAGGCTGGAGCACCAATGGAACGTGTTCACATTGATTTCATTGGTCCATTGCCGAAAACTGCCCGTGGAAATGAACATTGTCTCATGATGATGGATCAGTTCACCAAATGGGTCGAATGTATACCGATGTCAACACAACGAGCAGAAAAAACAAGTACGGCTGCTATAAACAGTTTCTTCAAGCGTTTTGGTTGTCCCTTGCAAATCTTCTCCGATCAGTGAAGGAATTTTGACAGCAAGTTGTTTGAAGAGGTGTGCAAAGCTTTGCACATCCATAAAGCTAGAACAACACCATATAGACCTTCAGCAAATGGCCAGGTTGAACGGTTCAACCGCAGGCTGATGGACGCTGTCAGGTGTTTTATTCGGAAAACACAAGAAAAATGGGATCAAAACATCCAGCAAATTGCTATGGCAATCAGGGCATCGGTAAACCGAAGCACAGGTTACACTCCTAATATGTTGATGCTGGGTAGAGAAATTAGCACACCCGCACAACTCATGTTCCCAAGAGTTAACATTCCACATGAAGGGTATGGCGAGTATGTTAGTGATCTGGTGCAAAACATTCAGATGGCGCATATTACCGCCCGCACTACATTACTTCTTCGCGGCGTATGAAAAGAAACTATGACTTAAAAATTCTTTTACGGCCCTATACTGAAGGTGACATCGTATATCTTTTAGATACAGCAGTCACAAAGGGTAAGGCGAGGAAGTTGTGCTCGCCATGGAAGGGACCAGCCATCATAGTAAATAAGTTGTCATCCTATCTCTATAGGGTTAAGTTGAATAAATCAGTTTTTGTCACTAATCATGACTGAATGATGCCTTGTAGGGATAGATAAAAAAAGTACAGGGAAGCACCTGAGGGCAACTTGGCCATTCCAGACAGTGAAGACACAGCAGCTTTTTAAATGTGAAGAAAGCCCTGGGATGGAAGATTCATGATTCAGTTTGATTTCTGCTCTGAGTGGTATCATGGATCTTGCGCCAATGTTGGTGCAACTGATGCATTGGATATTGACAAGTACAAGTGCAAATTCAGAAAAATAAAATGTCAACCAATGATTTAGATTCTAGAGATGCGGAGGAAATTGTATGCCAGAAAAAGTTGGTGGAGGGGCTGCCCGAGGAGATAGACCCGCAAGCTTTTAGCTTGTCCTTCTTTGCGGAGCCGTTAGCCTCCACAGAAGTTGGCCAGACATTTTCCCCCGACTCGGATACTCGGGACAATGACATGGCTTCTAGCCTGTCATTTTTTGCGGAGCCACTGCCAACAGATTGTTTAGATCTTACAGTGAGTAAGGAAGAAGAGGCATTACTTAGGTCACCGGAGAGGACTCCTATGGAGGTTGCAGTGAATAGTCCCAGGAGATCGCCCCGATTGGCTACGAAAATAGCAATGGTTCAGGAAGGGAGTCAGGGTTCTAAGCCACCGAAACCAGAAAGGACTCGTAAAAATGTTAAATTTGTGGATGGCGGCAACCCATCTACTAAAGGAAAAGGAAAACTTGGAAAGGCTTTTAGTCATCCGAAACCATGGAAACCAAGAAACATGTCTAGGAGATCCAAGGATATCGTAGCTTTTAGCTCGCAGAAACAGGATTCTAGACGAACAGTTTCAGCTGGACCCCATCAGGATATCACTATTGAGTTTAAAAATACGCTTCAGGGAAAGCGCCCGGCTGGCGGACCTGTGACTTTGTCGCAATCAACATTTAAAACTCTTAGGAGGTAAAAGAGGCAAGGGAAAGAAATAGGGCAGTCCGACCCCGCTATTGCAGCGTCCCAGGATGCAAGTCGAAGGAGACCCGATTTATGAAGCCTACAATAAGCATATTCCGGGGATCTTTCGGGAAAACCTACCAGCAGACCATCCTGATGTCGGTTGCCACCGTGTCAAAGCTTTAGAACAAGCGGCTAGATGGCTTTTGGGAAGAACGGCGTCTGCGCATGCAGCGGGTGCTAAACACTGTGCAGGACAGTGAGGTATCGGCTGTCCAGAGACAAGCTATGGAGGAGATGTGTCATCACCTACACGTTGGCCTTCCCCATTCCTTAAATCTAGTAACGGCCAATTCTCCAGGAGTGTTGGTGCACTGGAAAGTAGTTCTGATTATATCAGCTACACTAAATGAAGAGGAGCGTGAGTACTGGAGGACCAACTTTCTTAAGTTGGTTCAGTAACCCAGGAAAATCAAGTCATCCCAGTCATCCAGGAACCGGTCTATCCAGCTGCCATTGACAGTCACTTTCATCTAGACTGGGCCTTGGATAAGCTTCGTATACCAGCTAGTGGTACTTTAAAGGATCTTCTCGAGGCCATTCCAGTGAAACCGGAGGAAAGGATATCCCTTCTTGGATCCGTGGCGGTCTACTGCGACCCTAAGACATATCCTTCAAGCCGTCGTCTTTATACATGGATGGGGATATTGTCTTTGCAGTGGGCTTGCATCCAAGACACGCTTCGCATCTGGATGCGCGGAGAACTGGGGAAGCTCTTAAGACCATGTCTAAGCTTCTTCAGAATCCCCGCGTAAGAGCTGTGGGCGAAGTGGGCCTTGACAGGACGGAGCCGGAAGGGGAATGGTCAAACCAGCTGCTACTTCTGGAGAAGGTTCTGCCATTGATAGAGGACAGACATGTCTTGGTGTTACATTGTAGAGGGATGACAGGAGACTGTGACACTGAAGCCTATCTGCAACTACTGTGCTTTGTCAAGCTGTATGTGAGACAAAGTCACAGAATTCATCTGCATTGTTTCACCGCGAATACCTACGTGCTGGAGAGATGGTTGGAGGAATTCCCTAACAACTTCTTTGGTTTCACCAACAGGATCCAGTATTTTAGACCAGCCCAGGTGGAGGCTTTCAGGATGATAGAGGAAGGAAGGTTGTTGTTAGAATCGGACGCACCTTATTTTGCCATGGGGGAAATAGGTTTTCGACACCTGGACATCTTTTCTTTGTGACGAAGGAGATGGCCAGGTCCCGAGGACTTACAGTGGAGTACGTGCTGGACCTAACCTTGTCCAACGCTTACCGTCTCTACTGGGAGGACTAACAACAACAGCCAACCACAGCCAACCACAGACATCCCGTCCAACCGTAGAGTCCTGGCTTTTAGCCATACACAAAGGGTCGACTTTTAGTTGCGTTTCAAGTTGTACAAGCCGGCTTTTAGCCGTTAACGAATTATATTTGTGACTTTTAGTTACATAGAATCTCAGTTGAGCTTTTAGCTCCTTAAAGATGAAGCAAACAGAATGGCTTTTAGCCCACTGTTACAGTTGTTCTTCGGAGCAAACAGGACGGCTTTTAGCCTTCAGGAGTATGTACTCAGATGTGGTTGGAAACAAAAACACCACTATGGACATAATCAAAGCCTTACAATCAAGACAGGGTCAAGGGCTTTTCAGATAAAGTCGGAGGGAATGTTGTGACGCGGGCACATAGCCTCGAAACCATAGTGGCGCGAAAAGTCAACCAACACATCCGGGAACTCACTCTACTATTTTGCGGCGTTCAGAGACGGACGTACTAAGAATATACTAAATAGAACAAAGAGAACAACCACTGGAATACCAGGTATAGCACCCTGTTGGTCCATCCATTCATTAGAATTAGTAAGGTCACTTCAACCTACGCATAAATTTAGACATACAGGAGCACGTCCCTGTGATTAAACTCTGTGTACATGGGTAGAGACATAAATATACATGTATGTCTCTCTGATTTGGGTCACAGGATGTTTCGTGTAACCGCTATGTTCAGCCAATTATTGCATTGATCTTTGACAGTCTGAAGGAGTTTTTGTAAGATGGTGAAACGAGCATCTTAGATCAGACAGTGAAATCAAAATATTCCATCGACAGAACATACGTAAATGAATACAACCCATCGCTGATTCTCAGATTATTTTATATCAACGCCAAAATGAAATTTTCAGTGTTAATTTATGTTATTCAACGGGAAACGAGAGAGATCAAAATTCTTACCTGGCGTAAAGAAACTCGCAGCCGATTAAGTTAAGATATGGTTGTCAGCCTTTAATGTAAACAGCACAGTTGTTCATGTTATCTTGGGTACCAGCTGAATATGACGTCAACGGATGTGGATAATTGTCGTTCATGGTTCCCTGCTTTGTTCTATGTAATTTTAGTACATGCTGAAAAGCGTAGGTTTAAATCAGTATGTACATGTGCTCTGTCTTATCAGAATCTACACAAGTTGTAAGAAGCATATACCATGCTGAGGTTGGTAAGTAGTTGACCTTTACCAACTGTTCTTGGGCTACAATGTTTATATAAGTCAACTCGTACATGTTCCAATTGTCAAGGTCATATAATTCCACCTTCATAAATTCACTCTCTCTTCTACAATTAGAAAGCTCCGTGTACCACTTAAGTAAACAAAAAACAATATGACTTTACACAAGGCACATGCCAAAGTGTTTCGGTCACCAGGTAATCATGACGTAGTGTATTATCGTCTGATTCATTTTTGAAAATGTCAAAAAGCGTAAATCAAGCATTATTTGAATACATTAACAAAAAACTCGCTAGCACAATTGGTTGATTACAAGCCGGATTTTCCATAGTTTGTCGTTGAGTAAAAACACTGATTTTGACATTTATTTGGTTGCATTGTCAATATTTCAAATTTGATAGTTTTTTTGCCAAATCATACGGAAATCATACACGACGTTTTGTGTTATCTATATTGCAAGTTTCCACGATTATGATAAATACATTGTGGGATCATTAACTAAATTTCTAGTTAGACTATTCTTTTAAGTGTATTTTACTGATATATTACGTATTAAATATCTATCGCCTGTCTTTTCCTCGATCAGGCTCCCTATATGATCACTTGTTGTGTCACTATTTATCCAAAGACCATGATTCATTTCAACGTCTTGGAAACCAGCTATATCCAATATAGATATATTTTGTAGAATCTCATTTCTTTGCATGAACGTAATTTGTGTCGACTGAATGTAAAGGATTGAACAAATATGGATTCATGTATCCCTATTTTACAGTTATTGAGATCTCTCTCTAAGTTATAATTTTCTCGGTAAGTTAAAGATATTGTCTACTATGTAAAAGATATCGAATTTTTAAATATAGACATATATCTTTAATAATTTGGTGTGTCCCTACAAAGTCCTCGTTTCACAAATCTCAACAATCACTAGGTTTAATAAAATACGTTTACTTTTTTTTGTAAACGTTGTTCCAGTCTGATATGATATCTATTCTTTTTGGACCATATGCGAATCGAAATCATGCTTTGTTAGTGTGTCAAGGTAATTTATGTTTGAAACCAAATACAGGGTGTCTCAAAATATCTGATACAGTTTCATACGTGCATATCTTTTACAGACTTTAAGATATTATTAAGAATATTTTGATAAGGATGTTCACAGGTTTTGTGTTGCTGAAAATAGGGATGATATAACGACGTGATGACATAAGAAGTGACGACATTTTTCAACAGTTGTTTTCCAAGATAGTGTCGTCACAAATTAGTCAGCGGAAGTAATCAAATTGTATTATGAAACTCATTCTCCAATAACTGTGAAAACGTGCACCGGGTCCTTCAGTGATTCAAGCCACCGCGGTTCATCCATCCAGGCACTATTCGAGATATGCCGTTGTTTAACAAGCAGTACACCAGAGTGGAGCCTATGTAACATCAGTAGGAACCACATAGTTCGGGGACGTGTTAGAAAGAATAATCGAAAAAAAACTACACGGAGGTAAAGACTGGTCTAAATCTAAACTTGAACATTGGTTGCAGAGCCCAAAGCTTGGCTTTCTGACATAACTTATATACATGTATATTGTTTTCAATTCTGGTCTATTTTTTTTAAAGATTAGGCTATTTAAAAGGAAAAAAGGTAGAACAATGTATAAATAGTGTTTGTAATACCATTCTTTAATTTATCACTTTATTTTATATAAGATACTTTTAGAGAGAGAGGGAAAAGGAGTGAGAGAGAGAGAGAGAGAGAGAGAGAGAGAGAGAGAGAGAGAGAGAGAGAGAGAGAGAGAGAGAGAGAGAGAGAGAGAGAGAGAGAGAGAGGAGAGAGAGAGAGAGAGAGAGAGAGAGAGAGAGAGAGAGAGAGAGAGAGAGAGAGAGAGAGAGAGAGAGAGAGAGAGAGAGAAAGAGAGAGAGAGAGATTACATTACACTTTTAATAATACAAGTGAAGTCATATACATGTGTCGGTATTATCATTACATATGACAGAAAAGTCATTGTTTGTGATGGAGTCAATACGTGTGATAGTTATATCCTGACGTGTGGCACTAATGTTTATGCATGCGACGGCATTTCTGATACACGTGCATGTAATATGTAGTTGTTTAACCTTGACATGTGGCATGTTTATTCATACATTAGACGACATTTTGAATACATGAGACGGTTTCATCCTTTTATCTGATAGAATCTTCATTTCATGTAGTGTAGTCAACATCACGTATGGTAGTTTTACCTTGATATGTGACCCTTATTGATGACATCATTAATACAAATGACGGTTTTATCACTATATGTGGCAGAATCGTCATTCCGTGTGGTTGAGTCAACATTACGTGTGGTAGTTTTACCTTGATATGTGACACTTTTGTCTATACATGTGTTTACACCTAGAATACATGCGACTATTTCCTCATTGTGTGTGATAGAAATGTATCTTCGTTACATATTCACATACGTTTTAGGAAGATAACGTTCCATGTAATGATTTTGTGATTACGTGTGACAGATTGTTCATTACGAGTGATAGTTCAATGTATATGATAAACCTTTCGGCTAATGATCTATTTGGGTACATAATAATTGCCCGGTGATCCAGTGGTTAACATGCTGGGCTGTCAATACAGAGGTTCGGGGTTCAAATCCCGGTTCGGGTTCTAGACATTTTTGAGATGCTTTGAACTAGATGTCAAGTACTGGATCTTTACAGAAAAAAAGGCATCGCTTGTATCGCTGCTATACAATGAGCACGTATGGTCTAGGGTATCGTATCCTGAATTTATTGTATCTAAATCGGTCTCTTGAAATAATTTGAATCCGTCAGATGCTTGTACATCATAAACTGTAAACTATCAAATGTGCATATGTGCATATATAAGCTTAACATATCTTGCTCTATCGGACCATGTTATCTCTACAATATCATTACATTAACGAACAAGATAGTAACATTAATAAATACATTGTAAGAATCGTATTTAATATGAGAAATTTCACGAGCAAAGAGTTGTGTAAGATAATAACTACGTAAGTTGCTTGTCACTAAGTGATACAATTGTAAAATTAACGGATAGGCTTCATATATAGGTAAAACCGTCACACATAAAGAACGTTTGGTCACATAACGTAACGTGTGGTCACAAATAATGAAAACTCGGTCACACGTAAAGAACACTTGGCCACATGTTATGAACATTTGGTCACACATAAATAACATTTAGCCACACGTTAAGATGATTTGGTAACACGTAAAGTGGTCACACGTAAAGAACATTTGGGAAAGAAAATTTGGTCACACGTCAAGAACATTTGGTCACATATAAAGACAATTGTGTCTCATGTAAAAACTATTTGGTCATACGTAAAGAACATTTTGTCACATGAAAAGAAAATTTGGTAACACGTAAAAAACATGTTGTCACCCTTAAAAAACATTTAGTCACACGTAAAGAACATTAGGTCACACATAACGAACATTTGGTCACGCGTAATGACAAAACCATTACAAAGAACATTGCATCCCTTAAACGTTTTGTGAATATTTAACAAAGATACATATCTGTCACATAAAATGGTGTCATCACATGCACCACATATCAAGGTAAACTTGAAACACATATTGATCAAACTGTCACATATATCAATTGTGTCATCACATGTATGAATAAAAGTGTTGCATGACAAGATGAAACTGTCGCACGTAATATTGACTTCACCACGTGGAATGACGATTCTGTCACATCTAACCTTCACATGTATTCGATATGTCGTCACATTAATGCATAAATGTGTCATATATCAAGATAAAACTACCACACACAATGTTGACTTCAACACACAAATTATGTTTCTGTTACATGTTATGATACAACTGTCACAAGTATAAATAGGATGGTCACATGAGTAGTATAGGCGTCGGTTGGGCCCCAAACAAAGATGACGTAATCGGCGGCCATTGTGTTGACCTAGTTACTATTTATAGTATCTCATTTGCATATAAGGATGGACAAGAGTGAGGACGCCATTTTGTAGTTATACAAGGACTGCGCATGTCCATTTTGAATGATAGGTCTATATTTAGAATGACATCATGGGTCTATATTTAGAAAGCTTTAACAATGGAGCAAGTGTTTCAGTAGCACCCTTCGGGCGAGACCACCAACGATTTGTCTCTAGTCTTCTACCAATAGATTCTAGCGGGTATGTTGTTGGAACCCTCGAAAATAATGGCGGGGAAATTCGACCTAACCTTTGCTACATTGTTTCGGGAAACCTGACACGAGACATCCATACGACACGATATATCCCTTTAATATGTCGTATAGTCGAGCCGAAGCACGCAGTCAAACATGTATGGTAAAGCAAATAAATGTAACGTCTTACCTCGAGAACGTCCAGAGTTCAAATGACAGATGCGCATGTCCTGACACCACGATCTATTTTTAGACTCGGTATTTCACCATATTTTTATAAATAGATTATGTGTCATGTTCTATAAATAGATTATATGTCATTTACTATAAATAGATATTTCTAACTAACCAATCAGAGGTTACAGAGAGAACAACTCAAAGGTATAAAACTTGTCATTTTCAAAATCTGAATATTGATTAAAATTTCAGCCGTTTTCGAGTTATGTAATATGAACAAAATTTAAACCCAAAAAATAAAGATATATCATTCGAAAGATTATGGTCCTAGGACTATTCATTCTCTAGTTATCTCAGTTTAATTTTTTATTTCAAAGCGTGACTGATAAGCCAATTTGACCCACACATCTTAAAATGATGATATCTTCCTTATTTCTTGACCGATTGTAGACGTGTTTGGATTCGTTAAAAAGGGCTCCGTAAACTCTATCAATTGAAGAGGTCAAACCGGAAGTGACGTTATTAATTAATTTGATAAGTTTTTTAGATATATCGTAACGTATAGAAGGCACTCATATATTGATAACCTGAATATTGACAGAGTTTCGAACTCATAACCCTCTTTTAAAGACTTTTAACGCACTTTGAAACAAACACATATTTAAAACGACGATAACTAGAGAACTAATAGTCGTAGGACCATATTTCTTTCATATATGTAAAGGGGGCAACGAGATCTTTCCAATGGTAACTTGAGGATCGGGGCAAGTTCATTTTGGGGGTTTAACAATCTCTCATATTACATAACTCGAAAACGGTAAACAATTATAGCGACAAACTTTGGTTTAAATGAAAGCTTTTGGTGTCCTCTATCATTTGGTAGCATAAAGAGAAAAAGTTAAAGCGTAAATAGTGATACAAATTAGCAAAAACTGATTTGACGCTTTTAATGGGCTCCTTTTCCCTCTATATTTGAAATATGATCAAATTGGTAAAGTCGTGTATAACTTCACTGACATTTTTCAAGTGCTTGTATAGTCATAATAATAGTTTTCATCATTGGGGGTAAACTTTTGAACAGCAGTGTAAAGGGTTATTCTCAGGCAAGTGTTAACGTGTAGGTGTTCTTCAGACACTGTGGAGCCATTTGGTTTTAAGCAGTCTATTCATCCATTGTCCACGTTTTCTTTGACATTTCAATGCTATATTGTTCTCACACCTGGTCTGATGAAATATCCGATAGAGATGGTGAAATATCGAATCTAAAAATAGATTGGGACATGCGCATTGGTCATTTAAGATCTGGACGTTCTAGAGGTAAGACGTTAAATTTATTGCTTTACCATATATGTTTGCTTCGACTCGACTATATGACATACAAAAGGGATATATCGTGTTTAGCATTTCAAAAGGTCTTTGTATGTACTTCCGTCACCAAATGAACACAATCTGGTGACTCTGATAATGGGTTAATGCTAGCACACCTGGGAGCAATACGATGAGGGTTATGAGTTCGAAACTCTGTCAATATTCAGGTTATCAATATATGAGTGCCTTCTATACGTTACGATATATCTAAAAAACTTATCAAATTAATTAATAACGTCACTTCCGGTTTGACCTCTTCAATTGATAGAGTTTACGGAGCCCTTTTTAACGAATCCAAACACGTCTACAATCGGTCAAGAAATAAGGAAGATATCATCATTTTAAGATGTGTGGGTCAAATTGGCTTATCAGTCACGCTTTGAAATAAAAAATTAAACTGAGATAACTAGAGAATGAATAGTCCTAGGACCATAATTTGAAAAGAGCGCGACGACATCTTTCGAATGATATATCTTTATTTTTTGGGTTTAAATTTTGTTCATATTACATAACTCGAAAACGGCTGAAATTTTAATCAATATTCAGATTTTGAAAATGACAATTTTTATACCTTTGAGTTGTTCTCTCTGTAACCTCTGATTGGTTAGTTAGAAATATCTATTTATAGTAAATGACATATAATCTATTTATAGAACATGACACATAATCTATTTATAAAAATATGGTGAAATACCGAGTCTAAAAATAGATCGTGGTGTCAGGACATGCGCATCTGTCATTTGAACTCTGGACGTTCTCGAGGTAAGACGTTACATTTATTTGCTTTACCAAACATGTTTGACTGCGTTCTTCGGCTCGACTATACGACATATTAAAGGGATATATCGTGTCGTATGGATGTCTCGTGTCAGGTTTCCCGAAACAATGTAGCAAAGGTTAGGTCGAATTTCCCCGCCATTATTTTCGAGGGTTCCAACAACATACCCGCTAGAATCTATTGGTAGAAGGCTAGAGACAAATCGTTGGTGGTCTCGCCCGAAGGGTGCTACTGAAACACTTGCTCCATTGTTAAAGCTTTCTAAATATAGACCCATGATGTCATTCTAAATATAGACCTATCATTCAAAATGGACATGCGCAGTCCTTGTATAACTACAAAATGGCGTCCTCACTCGTGTCCATCCTTATATGCAAATGAGATACTATAAATAGTAACTAGGTCAACACAATGGCCGCCGATTACGTCATCTTTGTTTGGGGCCCAACCGACGCCTATAGTACTCACATGTAATGTGTCATATATTGATACAACCGTAATATATAATGATATAACCATCACATACAATGTTGCTGCGACTGCCCGTTAAGTTGTATCGTCAGATAAGGCAGTTCTACAGGGCTAGTAATGTCATTACACCATGAGCGACGCGAGCGTGCATCGGACCCGGTACGCACGTCCTCATATACCGCCTCGGTGGTGTAGTGGTAGAGCGTTTGCCTTGAGGGCGGAAGGTCGCGTGTTCTATCCCCGGCGGGATCATACCAAATACGTCCAAAATGTTAGTAATGGCTGCCCTCCTATGCGCCCAGGGTTGCGGTGTTGGCAATACGACTGACTGGATGGTGTCGGGATTTATGTAATAATATACAAAAGAGTTTTGCATCTCCAAAACAGAGGGCAAGCGTGGCCCTGAATCGATCACCTGAGTGATAGCTATGTACATGTAGCATATATGTAACTGCTAAAATCGGAGTAAATTTAATGAAGAGCGTGAATGAAACTGCTAGGAGCGGACACTATGTCTGAAACTTATTAATGAAGTACATTTGTTATGATATTAAATCTTTGAATAGTTTGTAAGAGGACCAGCAAAGTAACATTTTCCAGTGAAGTTTGGTTGATATCAGTCCAATGGTTTAGAAGGATTTGTTTGAAGCTAAACGTTCATGTTAACCCTATCATGATGCACCATGGCAGCTATGTCTGAAAACCAATCAAAATGGCTTGAATAACTTAAGTAGAGGGCCACTAAAGGAACATTTCTGCTAAATCACAAATGAATCCTGGAATCAGACAAACAAAAACTTGAATAGAAAAGGAACAATTAAGTTTTGTCATTTTGTCCCTTTTCTGATGGCGTCTGTCTGCCATGTTTTTAAAACAAGCAATAAGTAAATCCTGTAAAGGGTCACCCAAGGAAAATTTGTACTTAATTATCTTGGAATCTGACATGCGGATTCAGAGAAGAAGAATTTTGTAGTTTAGGTATTGAACTCCTTTCCTGCTGCTGCAGCAATACAATTTGTGTTTAGAATTTATAAATTTTAACAAATTTGAAAGAGGACCACCAAAGAAACATTCATTTCTGTGAAGTTTTGTTGATATTTTCCCAGTGGATTAGGATGAGATGTCATTTTAAGCTAAAAGTTCAATTTACCCATTGCTTGATGCCGCCTGGTAATCAATATTGCTTAAATAATTTTGAGGTGGACCACTGTAGGAACAGATAAGACAAACACTTTCATAAGAATTAAGTTTTATTATGTGATCGTTTTGGTCTTTTCTGGTGCCGCCTCGCTCCTCTGTTTTTCAACCAATTAATATGTCTTGATCAATTTTCGTAGAGAATCACCCAAGGATCAGTTTTACAAATTAACATTGAAATTGGACTCGCGGGTTTAGAGGAGATGCTTTTTAAATATTAGGCATTTAACTCCCTTTCTCAGATACCGCAACAACAAGTATTCTACCTATATCTTTGAACATAATTAAGAAAAGGACCGCTTAAAAGAGCTTTCAAATGTGAATAAATATTTGCATCAAAGCACATCAAGCTTCCCGGATAAGGGTTTCAAATCGAATAATCGACAGAATGGAAAGTAGTGATACGTTTGTTCTTTTCAACAAATAAAACAAGGTTGTTGTTAACCATTGAATAACAACGAACTCTATGATACTGGTGTAAGAGATGGGCCTGTTAACTCTGAAGTCGAATATCTTTATATGATGACGATACTTGATTTGCTTATATTATATTATATTTACAATACAATACAATACAATACAATACAATACAATACAATACAATACAATACTTTATTTGCGTAATATATTACATTCAACTTACAATGTAGTAATGTGCACAATCAAATTTCTTCAAAAAGCTTTGAAACATAAAGGGCTTTTTTTAATTTAAATAACAACTAGATTTTCATTTTGAAGAAGACAATACAAATTATGTAAGCATTAAACCACGTATTTAGATACAAATCTCTTATAATCGTAAACCTTTCAAAAATAAAAAAAGGCATGAAATTCATCCTCGATCACTAAGGCATCTTTTTGCATACAGCAATATACACAAATTGACTTTGCTTATTAAAACACTTATTTGTAGTTTTATGTATATTTGCTATATATCTTTATTTGAAGTAGCGCATGCTTGATGTTCAACATAATAGCCAAATATGGCCTCATTGTTTATTTCTATTTTATAATTTTAATTTCTATCATTGACAATCGTAAGGGATTCTGAAGAAGCGCAATACGAGCCTTTTATGGCAACCGGCCTAACATCCAATACGTTCATTCATTCATACACTAGTTATTTTGTTGATATAACTTTAAATGATGTCAAACCAGAGAATAATATAAAACATCAAGTGGTTATTCATAAGGACCATTCAAATTTCGTTAAATTGTGTTTTACATCGTTTTAGCAGTAGTTTGGTTATATTGCAGCGTTTATGGGTAATTTACCATTGCTACCGGCAGTGTTTATGTTGCATAGATGTATATATCATTATGATATCCCCGAGATCTTGAGCGCCACGGAAGAAAGCCATTTCTACCTCCCAAGGAAGACGCCTTACCACTACACCACGGGGGCGATCAATTTTATAATTGGTCGCAAAATGAGGGTATTTTCGACTTTTGTACCTGGTAAGAACCCTATACGGAGCACCCATGGTGGATTATCCTTTGCCAAGGCACACTTCATTTTTGTGGCGATTAGTTTGACAATCGCCACAATGCTAACAGAAACAACAACAACAACAACGAAAAATATCTACATAGTCGGTTTTGAACAATCGGTTGATATTTTTTTCCTTACTGCAAACTAATTTACTCACATCCGTTATAGTTCCATCATTGATGCAGAGACGTGATTAATAATATTTATGTCAGTGCTACTTTGGTACCGGATTGTTACTAATATTTGAGTTTTATCGAGACATTATCTATATAGAGTTAAAATATGTAAATATTATCTTCGTCATGATTGGGCAGATAATAAATATCATTGCGCGTTCGGCCTTGCAAATAACGGCAAATAACTCAAATCTGGAAATTCCAAAAGGTTCTATAAATAGCTCGCGAGACTGGTGTTCTTAAGTCTCAATATTATAAACGCTTTATTTTGTAGTTGTTGAAATATATGTAAGCGTCTAGATGATTGGTTTACAAAGGTTTAAAGGACACACGATGTCAGTGTGTACACACGTTATGTATACACGTCTGCACGTTCTAGAGTCAATTAGCAATCAATGCTGAAAGTGTAGCCTAATTTAGTTTGGAGATCGAGCATTATAATATATGCCTATATTTTTATAAATTGAACAGTTTGGCAAATAGTGAAATTGTGCTTTTTGAGCATGTTTTGTGTTTGTTTTTGCACTCACATTATTCGAAGCAGTTTAACAACCTCAGAGACAATAAATACACTGTGTTTATATGTCTCTGACAAAAGGTTCTATAAATAGCTCGCGAGACTGGTGTTCTTAAATCTCAATATTATAAACGCTTTATTTTGTAGTTGTTTAAATATATGTAAGCGTCTAGATGATTGGTTTACAAAGGTTTAAAGGACACACGATGTCAGTGTGTACACACGTTATGTATACACGTCTGCACGTTCTAGAGTCAATTAGCAATCAATGCTGAAAGTGTAGCCTAATTTAGTTTGGAGATCGAGCATTATAATATATGCCTATATTTTTATAAATTGAACAGTTTGGCAAATAGTGAAATTGTGCTTTTTGAGCATGTTTTGTGTTTGTTTTTGCACTCACATTATTCGAAGCAGTTTAACAACCTCAGAGACAATAAATACACTGTGTTTATATGTCTCTGACAACCCTCAATCATGCAATGTGAAGGGACTGAATTAAACAGACCTGTTTAATATCGGACATCATTGAAACAAACACCAAACTAATGGATACTGTTTTCTCTCCTTTCTTGATAATTTAGTCATTTCTAAAGTGTAAAAAATATTTTATCTTAATATGGCCTAGCGACCTGGTGATAAACATGTGATTACCCGAACAATTTAGATTACAAAAGCTAAAACTAGATTTTTCATAACTTTGGAATGGCCTAATTGTGAACACATCATGACCAATTTCAGAACGTAACTAAAAAATCACCAAGACAACATTCTGGCAAACTAACATTATTCTACTGTCAAAAGATGCAGGGTTGATACATTCTCAAATATACCCGCACCAGAGTCATCGCAAGTCCTATACCGATAAACTGCTTGTTATTTTGCAGGATTTTCCATACGATCGCCACTACAGTGTGATCATGAGCTGTAGAGTTTAAAATAAACCTGAGTGAAAAACAAATCTAGTTCTATCTTGCCAAAGGAAAGCATTAAACCCGGTAATTAACACAATGCTTAAAACTCCAACACAGACAGTATGCCTTCATAAAGCCAAATATTTTGCATAGACTACACATGTTTACACTGGTTGATTTCACTCTTAAATAAAACCATTCACTAACGTTTACATTAAGGTACAGTTGTTATATTTTGGGATTTTTGTCTAGATGTTTTCAAACAATATTAGACACAGGTATAATGTGTGTATATAAAAGCCTTCTTGTGTATTAATACGGCAAGGAAAATATTTCTTTTTATTTCAAAAAGATCGTCAAACGAGGCCACTATCGCAGATAACCTTTTAAAGGACAGGTTACACGTCGGTACACGACTTTGATATCGATTGAGATGACGACATCGGCTTGTTTATAACTATTTAACCCTTCACCAAGTGAACATATTACCCCCAACAAAAGGTAAGATTTAATTAAGGCAACCCTGACCGTAGCATTATAATTATTCGAAGATATTTGAAACTTCAACTTATTTTCTAGGAACACATGAAACACCATGTAAATTCACGTCGACAGAACACTAATACTCGTACATGGCACCTGGATGATTAACCGTGCTGTGAAGGTCATTCAATCATGAGCGTTGCAAGCGTAAATCGACTGATCGTTTGTTGTTTTACGCCGCTTTCAACAATTTTACAGTTATATCACGGCATTTCCTTGGTGAGGTACCAGTAGTCAGGTCAATATATGACAAAAAAATACCTTAATTGCAACAAAACGTTTTTCAACGGTTTTGAATACTATTTGGTATAGTCAATGACCAAAAAAAATTCTTTGAAAATCCAACTTCCGGAAATTGCTTTTTTTTCAAGAGGGCCACCAGTGCCATAAAATATTGTTAAGCTATTTAGTATTTACATAATACATTTTGTACCATTTTGTACCTATAATCCATTGTTCAGTTGTCCAGAACCTAGGTTAGTAATGTAAGAAAGTCCCCGAGTATGTAGGTAGTCAAACAATTAAAAATGGCTGCCAAAATGAAATCCAAGATGGCCGCTAATACCCTAAAATGCCTTAAAATGACTATAGGTCAAATGACGCTAAATACATCCGCTGACTTGCTGATCTACCACTATAGTCCCTAAAAAAACCTTTGTTTGCCTAGTAATGAGTGTATAACATCACCAGAATGTATTGAATATTGATCATTGAGTTTACATGCATTGTGAATGTGTATAGGATGCACTGGAACTGATTGATTTGATCACTTTTAGACTTTTGTCCTTGTTTGAAAGTGAAAGTAGACAATGCTAAACACCGGTTTTGTTCGGGCCCGATTTGGTCCAAAATGACGGTTACCATTTTCGCCTAGCGAGTTCTTTCTTGCATAATGCATGACCCCCACATTTTCTTTGGATTGTTTTAAAGCTACATGTAGGAGGTAACTCTTTTCAATTATATATGGTGTTCTACATGAGAAACGCTTAGAAAGTGAGACAATTGAGGACTACATTTGGTCGATTTACATGGAAACAAAGAAGAATTTGTTTTGGTGTAGTGTAACCTATAAGTCATTTATTGTTTACCACAGACAAGAACTTTTGGTGCCTATCCATAGGTTTTGCGGGTCAAGGAATCCAATAAAGTATGTTGAACTATCAAATATTCTGGTAATGATTAATATGCTTAAATGAGTTCTAAGATGTCAACTTAAATCTTAAAATGCCTGTAAGACACGTATTATGTATACATTTGACCAGCCGCTGTATTGGAATGCTGCTGAGATCATCACAGATGCACCAGAAAATAGCCATATACAACAAATTGTTCTGATGCTAGGTTGCATTCATACCTCCTAGATGGCACAGGACTAACAAACATTATGGAAGTGGTTTATGGGGATAATGCTGCACTACAATTGACGACTGGAAAGTCAGTCCAAAGATCATTCCGCGGTTACCTGCTGGTAAACAACTGCATTCACCACATGATTGTGTCAGCCATAGTAAATGAAAATCCCGAGTTTGCATCACTGGTTGATCAGTCTGAGGATATATATACTTCCTTGTTGACAGGTATGACCACGTTAGAGAGTGTTGTTACATCGAATACAATTGCTGAAATCAAATATGAAATGGACAAAAAGAAGGCCGAACTTCGTGCTAGGTCAAAGACGAGTCAGTTACGACTGAATTATCCGGAGATGCTACAGATCGCACGAGCTCTGATCAAAGCAGATCGCACTGGATCTTGGACAATGCACTTAAAGGCTGTCTCGGATTGCCTACCCATATTCGCAGCAGAAATTAGTAAACTGTAATCCAAACATCCTGATGTATTCAGAAAATTCTTCGATGGCTTCCATGTAGTTCGCCGCAGCAATCAGTTCCGGGCTGGCCTGAGCGCTGACCTTGAAATCGAACAAACACTGATGAGGTCACAGAAGAGTACTGTAGGCTTGACACATGGACGAGGGATGACCGAAGAACAACGCTCGCTATGGCCAATGTCAATACCTGTAACATCAGAGTACAACAATGCCATATTCAACAATTTCTCCTACACAGCAAGGCAACACAAGGAATCTACTGAAGCGAGGATCAAGAGAGATTCATCTGATCTGGCAAAAATCCATGCAAAACCAGTGACATGCACACCTTTCTTCGAAGATCCTTCTCTCAGAAACATTGTCAATGTTGTAGTGGCCTCGAAGATGTGAATGTATACAAGTACAAGTCAGTTGGTAGCATAATCATTATCACAGTCGGCCTTACCGACGTATTTCTTCACTTTAATCAACGATATATGACCACTGAATTGTGTACTCGTAACATGACTTTCAGAGACATCATCCGCACTGTATGTTATACTATGAAAAAATAAACTAAAATCACTTTTCCATTTATGTAAAATATCAGTTAACTATAATATAGTGGTACTTCCATTGGCACTTTATACCCTTTAAAATCAGATTTGACATAAGTACAATTGTTCAAAAACTTGTTCTGCATAGAAAACCAATACTTTGGTTTTGCTTTCAGTACATAACGATTAAAATAGTGTGTAGCCTAAACATATTTTGATATCAGGTTTATGTTTTCTTTTATATTGTGAATTGTCAACCAGTTATGTTCAGCAAGACGATACGACTCTGATAGTTCATTATTCCACCACGGTTTACCACGTGTGTGCCCACTGTGTGTGTTTCCAGAATAAACAGCTTTGTAAGGAATACATATTGTTCCATATTTTCATTCACCATACTACACCAATCATCATACATAGAATCGATGTCTTTTTGAGATCGAAAGGAATGTTCTTACCATTCAATAATGTTATTTATTTTATTTGCAATTAAAATTAAAACCCGTTCTTAAAAGTGTTTAATATCGTTTAGATCATATTTAGCGAAGATATGCCTGCAACTCAATTCAAGGTCATCTACAATACTCCATAACATACATAAAAAGTATTATGTGAAGAAATAAGGAAATCAACCACGGCTCAAAAAATATTTTACACAATAGAAAGGTTCTTTTGCCTTTTCATTTGAAATATATTGTATATTTAAATGTTGATTAACGCCGCTTTCAGCATGGTATCAATTTCTACCATCTTTTTATCGGATCGGGGGATCGAATTATTGTCTCTCGCTCTCGAGTCGGTACACACCTACTTCACAATTAATCAACCAATCGTACTTCTACAATTACATGAGCCATGGGAAAAGGTACACGTTCATGTTTCATTAAAAGTGTGCAATAAGATCAAGCTGTATATCAGCTTTCAAAGATAGAAACTAGTTATGCATTGATCTCATAAACTTGTTAGAAGTAAATGTAAACATGTGCCGATTGTTACACGACTGAAAAGATGGACGGAGTGATCTGAACCCTCATAGTTCAGTAATGCCAACTTGAATCTAATCCGAAGGGCTTCGTCGTATAACTCTTATTTTATTTGCACATTTGGCAGCGTAAAAAGATCATTTATATTTGATAGGTAATAAATTACCGCCGGTATTAAATGCTCAGAAATGCCAAATTGGACCTTTTCGTACGGACAAGGTCAATTGCGATAAACCCACTCGACAGATAGCAATATTGATATAGCTTTACATGTGTTCATTTACTTGCTCGGTCGTTACTGTATATGTACTGATACGTCCACAGGTAAGCGTTGATGTTTATATTTGCTTTGTTGTGTTAGTGCTCGATGTATTGCAAATTTAAGAAATACAGTTCACTTGTTGATGATATATACCGATGAATGTATCCTTAATTGTAGTTGAATGTATCCGAATTCCCCGTGATGTAGCTAGCAAATTTCTCAACTTAAAACAAAACAATATAATGGCCCGTTCCGCATTAAAGATCTACATAAAAGCACCAATGTTCGTTTTTAGTAAGGGGCTCACAATGTTTTTAACTCTATTAAAAAAATCTTGCATTTATAGATATTTTTAATATTTTTTGTTAAACATTTGCACAGTAGTCTTCAGTAGATCTGTTGTATTCATGAGGGAAATGGTTAAGTACTGTTAAAAAGTATATATGATGCAATTTATTTAAATGTAAAACCTTTTTATATCGGTAACAAAACAATATACATATCTCATTACACTTATTTTTTAAATACGTAATAATATTACTTCGTTCTATAATATGTAAACACATGTATGTGTATGTATATATTTATATTTATGTGCAACGTTTTAATGCAATGTAGGGAATTATGTTTTTATTAATTCCTCATCTCTTATAACTCCATGTCGAAGTGGCATTGCATTTATATGTTGTATTGTATATTTTATATTGTAAATGTTATATTGTATGTACACTGATGAGATGTAAATAAAGATTATTACTTACTACTTACTACGAAGCTAAAATGATATACATGTAGTAAACATATATCATTCTAAGAACATTTAATTCTACTTTCATCATCAAACATAATTAACTTCAGATCATGAAGTTACCCAAACAAAGAAATGGTAATAGACAGAAGCTTGGTAAGGAAGGCATATTGTCTGCTTGTTGTTGGTTTCCAATATACATACTAATATAATGTTTTAACGATAAAGTTATGCAAAGTTATGCAAAGTCATGCATCAATAAACTATTTTCTTTCTGTTTAAAACTGAAATAACAACAAACAATTTTAGGGAGAAAGAGGAAAGAAAGATTTCTGAGAGGAGTATTTATGTTAGTGATGCTAATCTACAGCATCCATTACAAATACTTACATTACCATCATTACCCCTGGGAGAATAAAAGAAATAATCATCAAGTTGCTTTCTTATTGTATTGAATTGTATCATTACAAATTACATTATTTTGTGAATCTCTTGTAGAAGATGAGTACCATGTTGTACTATATTGATAATCAGAAAATAGAAAACATTTAAAAAGAAAAGAAGGTAAGTACAAACTGCTTTTAAACCCAAAGGAAACAGAACCTCAGCAATGTGTTATGTGTGTGTCATACTCGATTGAACCATCAAATATCAATGAGCGGTGCTCTGTAAAAACCTTGTTTGGCTTTACAGAGGTTTCTCGAAACCTTCTATTGCAAATTAACGAGCAGAGCGAGATGACACTGTGCTGAGGCGCCGCTTTCGCAGATCACCGCTCAATTATTTTTTTATTAAATATGATATATTTAAAAAACATATTTATATATTTTAGCGGCAATGTGGTGGTAGAGCGTTAAGATGAACAATATATTTTGGTGCGTAAATGTTTTTAATTTCACGTTTTACATTCCGATATCAGAATTGATATGCTATACTACAGCAGATGTAAAATGAAAATTCGTCGTTCTCCCCATCTCTCTCTCTCTCTCTCTCTCTCTCTCTCTCTATCTCTACTCTCTCTCTCTCTCTCTCTCTCTCTCTCTCTCTCTCTACTCTCTCTCTTCCTCTCTCTCTCTCTCTCTCTCTCTCTCTCTCTCTCTCCATCTCTACTCTCTCTCTCTCTCTCCCTCTCTCTCTCTCTGTCTGTCTGTCTCTGTCTCTCTTTCTGTCTGTCTGTCTGTCTGTCTGTCTATCTGTCTGTCTGTCTGTCTGTCTGTCTGTCTGTCTGTCTGTCTGTCTGTCTGTCTGTCTGTCTGTCTGTCTGTCTCTTTCTCCCTCTCTCTCTCTCTATATATATATATATCTCTCTCTCTCTCCCTCTCTCTCTCTATATTTTGTCTGCATGAAATCTACATGCATGTCAGTGTTATAAGAATGTCACTAGAAACATTTATTCTTCAGTTTCGATATATTTCCTGGACTAGTATGGAGGAATAGTATTACGAATTTGGGTATGTTTCCTTTTAGACATCAAAATCAAATGTTTTTAATTAATATCTTTGAGTTCAAAGCATGATTCAATAAACAAAAGTTTGGAGATCGTTTTCTACAAATCGCAATAGCATTACGATTGATGAAGTATGAGTTAAGGTAAACTATTTGAGTCCCAGTGAGCTTGCTATAAGTCGAAAGAGATGCATACATGATGCAAGTCATCAACATGTTTGGGTGATCACTAGATGAATGATTAATTCAATTATGTATTGGTATTGTTAAGCATTGTAAAGTACTTGCTATAAGTCGAAAGAGATGCATACATGATGCAAGTCATCAACATGTTTGGGTGATCACTAGATTAATGCTTAATTCAATTATATTATGTATGGTTATTGTTAAGCCTTGTAAAGTACTTGCTATAACTCTGAAAGGGGTGCTAAAATGATGGGAGTCATCAACATGTTTGGCTGATCACTAGATTAATGCTTAATTCAAATATGTATGGGTATTGTTCAGCCTCATGAAGTATTTGCTATAAGTTGAAAGGGGTGCATCAATGATGGGAGTCATCAACATGTTTGGGGGATCACTAGATTAATGCTTAATTAAATTATGTATGGGTATTGTTAGGCCTCGAAAAGTAAAAAAAGTCGAAAGAGATGCATACATAATGGAAGTGATCAGCATATTTGGGTGATCACTAAATTAATACTTTATTCAATTATGTATGGGTATTGTTAAGCATTGTAAAGTACTTGCTATAAGTCAAAAGAGATGCATACATACTACAAGTCATCAACATGTTTGGGTGATAACTAGATTAATGCTTAATTCAATTATGTATGGTTATTGTTAAGCCTCGAAAAGTACTTGTTATGACATGTTACTTTTGAATCAAGCCATTGAATCATTATATCCAGGAAACAGCAGAGCTTCTGTAATGACTGCTCTGATCTATCAGAACTACTACTACATGTTATAACTGTTTTGTTTCACTTTAATATACGACTTGCATTCGTTCTTATTTAAAAAAAATTTGTGTGTTTTACGCTGCTTTCAACACGTCGTTTATATGGTAGGTTGCTGGTACTACTGGTCCATTTATCCTGACATCAACCAGTCAGTCGTAATTCTAACCTCGCAACCCTGAGCGCCAAGGAGGGCAGTCGTTACTACCATTTAAAGTATTTGATATAACCCGATCGAGGAGCAAACCCGCGACCTACCGCCCTACTACTACACCAACGGGTCGGTCTCTCATTTTAATAGTTGGATAGTTCGCCGTTAATATTATAAATCCATAAGGCATTCTAAAGAAAAAAACTCAACGAATATTTAACATATACTGCAAATATTTATAGAATAAAGGTTAGGATTTCCTAAAACGAATTGCAGGTACTCGGCGGTACAACGTATAGCTGAGTACCTTTGTCCTGACGGAGGGAAGCTACAAAACCGGTTTTGTATACGCACGAGATGTTGTTGTTTTGTGACGTTGCATTAATGCCATTTGGAGAGCGAACGCAATAGATGTATTTGCGATAAATATTTATAGCATGGACGTTCCGAGTACTCACTTCTAGCGAGACATTTGACAAAGGCAGTCGCATCTTTAAAATTTTAAATTCGATATTTCTTGGTTATGTCAAATGTTAGATGTTTGAAATGGAAATAATATCACATGTTATATATTATTTGACATTTGACAAATGGACGCAGGTTTCCAGAGTTTTCCCCTATTAGTTTTATCTCTGGTTGTTCCTGGGCGAGTCGGGAATACGCAGTAACTGATGTATGAGTACTGGTACATACATGTATTTCTTTTACATTGCCATTATGCTTTTATTACAAAATTTGACCTGTTGTATATATGTATATATGTGTGTCGACTGACTAAAAACGCGTCTCCCTGTACGCACAACATAGAGTAGTGTTGTTGTTATGTTTTGAGCGAACATATCAGTAATATCATTACCTAGGTATTATTGGATAATATCTCCCGACACATATTCGCGTACTGTAACTGTAAAACCACAGTTATTTTTATTAAAATATAGCATTAGTTTCGAGTATATGTATACTTCTACCTTTATTGTGGTTCTCCTCTTTGGCTTAGGAATGGGCTAACAGTCTATGTGGAAAAGGAGCCAGTTGCTTGGAACGTCTGTTGTTTGGAGTTCTGGTGTGGGAAATCCAGAACACACTTGAGCAGGTGGACTGGTCGCCGTGACATGACTGAACATGATTGAAAACGGCGTTAAACTAAAATTATTCGTTGGCTTAGGGTTGCAGGATTAACTTATCAGTAGAACGTGTAGTATTGATACCTTTACATGGTGTGATTCACGTAATCATTTGTTTTTTCATTTATAATTAGGAAGACGTGCCATCAATTGGTTATATTGGTTATATGGTAAGGTTCAGAACCAACACACAGGAAAAGTACTAGTAGTGGTATATTTGTGTATCGGTATGTTACATTTGATAACAACGCTATTTAGAATATATAAACCATGGTTTGTTGTTCAGATGTAACATGAATCTAACACTGAAGGACAAGGCCCATAACATTTTATTAGTACGCATCTGACCTGCAACAAATATTGATATTGAATATTTTCCTTAGCAACATTCTGATCACATAACTAGTCGACAGTGTTATAGGTGAAATTGGTGTAAATCTAGTTTAGATTGCGGCGACATAGTGTATTAGCCATTCAGCGTGACAATTATGTAGAGTTCCGAAATGGGATTCTCAGTTTTATATGAGATTTGTTCAAAAGTTAAACGAAACGATCTTCAGTCAAACTGCAATTTCCTCAGGTAGCCATAAGTTCAGAGAGAAATAAACCGGCTTTAGCTTTACTATGCATATTGCACCAGTGAATGTATGTTGAGAGGATAAAAAATGCCTTTTTTAACCTTTCTCTTTTACTGTCTCCGAATGTGTTAAGTTTTCTATAAGTAAATTCTGCAAATCCTGAAGATCTACAGATTAAAATAGTGAATGGAATCTTGAGTGTCTACTTTCTATGTATTAATCAAATCAGTTTGTATGTATTAGTAACTAAACGTATATCTTCTCACAGCGTACTTATGACTAGTCAACCAAAGAAAGTTGATGAGTATAATGTCGCTGTGATATATTTTAAGTAAAGTTTATGTTACTAAATAAAGAATACCTGCTTATCTATAACTCAAACACTGTTTGCACGACAGGCCTGAAAACCCCATTAGTTCATTCATTCGCTGTTGAACACGACATAAAACCATAAAAACACATTCGATACATGTTGGCAAAGTTTTTATCCTATGCCTAAAATATTATTTTGTTCTTTTTCTTGCAGCATCAGTGCCTGCATTGCTCCACATCAAGAGGGCTACGTCACTGAAGAAATTAATCAAAAGTGTATGTATTATATTCGCGATCACTCAAAGTTGCTTATTCGAGTGAAGCATGGCTTAATATTCTATTATTCAATATCATATTGTCAGCTTCGTAACTAAATTAAACAAAGTTATTTATTATGGAAAGCAAGCCAGCGATAACTCATATCAGCAGTAAAACATTTTTTTCGAAAGAATGGTACTTTCAAGGAAATGATCAGAATTAATCGATATATTAGAATATTTACATGTTCGAATAACAACGAGTCAACCGGACGTTGTAACCTAGTTCAAACTGGTAAGAAAGCGGGTCAATTTTAAGCAATTGAGATTATTCTACACACATCGAAATATAACGTAATTATTATTGAAACAAATGAAAAGTCATCACAAGTCTAACAATAATTAAATATTATAATGCTTTCAACTAATTTAGATATAGAATTAAAACAACTAGCAGTTTTCGATCCAATTTATTGTACATTGTACTGCATCATTTGGAATTATTCCGCACATAGAAATAAATATCTTTTGATTATTTTATTGAAGTTTTACGCCGTATTCAAATACATTTCAGTTATATCACGGGCGAGACAGTTCACGTATTCATGATTCCTGGGTTAACAAACCAGTACAAGGCTAATCAATGTGCTCCAAGTGCACTACACCACAGCTGTAAAGTTTTCTATAACTTGTTTTATTCAAACAATAGTAAACACGGTGAAAAATACAAAATTATAAAGTTACAGTAACTCTGATTTTAAACCCTATCGGTTAGAAATCTTTCTCTGTATAAACCAGTTATAGAATGACTCCCAATACAAAAAAAAAAAACCATTCAATCTGACCGATCCCATACAATGCATACAGAGCATGTTATACGACATGTAAATGTTTTGCATTATCTAGAACGGGAAAGAGAAATGTGGATCAAGTCCTGAATTGTAAGTAAAGGGACATAACCATTGATCGACAATTACAAAGTTTACCAATAGTAAGCTGCCCTTGAATTGTAAACACTCTTTGCGTGGAATATCCAAAATGAAATAGTTTCGGCAATGAATGATCAGCATACGTGCGTAAACAAAGTATGCAGAACAAGAGCAGACATTACCACAGTTTGAAGCTTATTAGCTCGTCTAATTTTTTGAAAAATTTGATCGTCATCGGCGTTCGTTAAGTTTTGCGTTTAGGTCACTTACATGGAAACTATCAAAGCTAATACTTGGAAACTTGAAAAACTTGTTCATCTAATACCCTTCATCACATTGTATGCTAAAGATGCAGAGTGTGGCCTGTTTTTCTTTGGTTAAAAACATAACTTTTGATGTATTTTGGTTGATTTTGAGCTTTGGCGGTGTTGGTTAAGTTTTGCGTTTAGGTCACTTTTATAGAAACTATCAAACCTAATACTTTGAAACTTGGAAAACCTTTTCATCTAATACCCTTCATCACATTGTATGCTAAAGATAAAGAATGTGGCCTGTTTTTTTGGGGGTTAAAAACATAACTTTTGATGTAATTTGGTTGATTTTGAGCGTTGGCGGTGTTGGTTAAGTTTTGCGTTTAGGTCACTTATATAGAAACTATCAAACCTAATACTTTGAAACTTGGAAAACTTGTTCATCTAATACACTTCATCACATTGTATGCTAAAGATGCAGAATGTGGCCTGTTTCTTTTGGGGGTTAAAAACATAACTTTTGATGTAATTTGGTTGATTTTGAGCGTTGGCAGTGTTGGTTAAGTTTTGCGTTTAGGTCACTTATATAGAAACTATCAAACCTAATACTTTGAAACTTGGAAAACTTGTTCATCTAATACACTTCATCACATTGTATGCTAAAGATGCAGAATGTGGCCTGTTTTTTGGGGGGGTTAAAAACATAACTTTTGATGTAATTTGGTTGATTTTGAGCGTTAGCGGTGTTCGTTAAGTTTTGCGTTTAGGTCACTTATATAGAAACTATCAAACCTTATACTTTGAAACTTGGAAAACTTGTTCATCTAATACCCTTCGTCACATCACGGCGACCAGTTACCTTCTTATAAGATTTCTGACTGTATCACGATAGAACTCGACACAACATATCTTTCAAGCAACTGGCTGTTTCCCCATATAGACTGTTAGCACATTGGTGGAATACGAATGACGCTTGTCGCAGTGAGTTAGAGAATGTTAGCTAGGGTTCGAACGCACAACCCCATGGATTGACAGCTTTTGTCGCTTTCGGTCTAGCGTTAGGAAATGTCGTAAATGACCGTTACTAGTGTTCTGTTGAACTTATATAACTTATATTGAAATGTGATTTGATAGTATTTCATAACAGTTCTAGGAAGTAAATCTTTTATATAATAAAGACTATGAATGTTTCTTCTATGTGAGAAGGCCAAGCCCTGGTAGCTCAGTCGGTAGCCATGTGGGCTGTAAATCATGAGGTTGTAAGTTCAAACCCCAACTCCGTCAACAGTCAAAATCACTGTTACAAACTTCATTCGTCTTCCAACAATCATCGTTGGACACCCACAGTTGTTGACTCCGCCCTGCTCCAACTTTACCAGTGGGATATTTCACTGCATTTTCGCCGTATTGACAGATAGCAACAATATTCTTTCTCATTGGATGCCTTACAATGTTGTTATGCTAAAAAAAGACAATCAAATCCTTCGTAATAAAAGATCATGTTATTTGTACACAATTGGAGAGATATATGTAAAAAGGCCCGGTTATCTCTGTCGGTAGAATACTCGCCCTGAGGTCCCGGGTTCGAGCCTTGTATTGGTTGCATATTTTTCTCTCCAAATGGCATGACGTTTCTTCATTTCTGATATTATATCAGTAGATGCTAGCTGCATTTTGATTCCAAACTTTGTTAATGTTTAGTGTTTAGAGACGATAAACATAACGCCCGTTTACGATCCGTGGGCGCAGTCATTTGTCTATGTGTTTCAAAGTAGGAGAGTTTAGGAATTCTAAGCGTCATTTCAATTGGTTTATGTGAATTATATTCTGTTCTGTTAAAACGGCGAAATTGCATTAAAACATCCCACTGGAGATGTTGGAGCAAAGCGGAGTCAACAACCGTTGGTGTCCGACGATGTCCCCCAAATGGGCTAACAGTCTATGTGAAAAAGCAGTCAGTTGCTTGGAAAAACTTTGTGTGGAGAACTGGTGTTAAAAAGCCAGGATGCATATGCGTTGGTGAATTGGACGCGGTGATATGACTTAAAAGTGTTGACAACGGCGTTTAACCCCAATCAATCTATGTGAGAAATTACATATTTGTATTTGTTGCTATTGAAAAGGTCGAACACGGGTTTGGACTCTACAATCTTTCATACCTGAAATCGCTTATTCTTCACAGAAACCAGTCATTTACGTGTACGCGCGAGTCACAAACACAACGATCCGGAACATATTAGAACACATGTTAGGCGCCACATATCGTCTGGTAGATACTAAAGTTCAAGGAAACATTGATAATGGAGCAGTGTTGGTGTATGGACAAATGATAGGAAGGGATGTTTATTCAATTGAATACGCGTTGGAAAAGTCACCTGGTATGTATAGTTTGAAGAACTAAACAGATAACGGAAAACCGGCACTATATTGAATGTGTCTAGATAATAATTTGCATCTGGCAGAATCACGATAATTGTTAAAAGGATCGAGCAGTGTCCTGCACGAGGGGCATTCGAGGGGAATTCGAGAAATTATAATACTGGTCTTCGTATGTCTAGAATTATTTATGCGTTGAATATTTGTTCCCGTCAAGTCTTCAAAATATTCCTCTTTCGTAGATACACACTTTCTAAGTTTCTATCCATGGCCTAAATGTTTCAAGGTAGTGTCCAATTGGTTCTACATTTAAAGATTACAGGACAAATGCCAATCTAATAACATAGTGCTTATTTGGGAGTATTTATTTAATAGGCACACCTCAAAGGGGTTTATGTCAAGGGAGTGTTCAATCTGATTAACACTTCTTGTTCAACAGGGCACTAGATTGCACAACAAAATAACCTACGTAATCTTTAGACAAACATTACGGTGTTTTGCCTCATGATTTTAGTTCAAAGTTGTATCGGATTGCCAATCTTTCTACTTATCCACTCGGCCAATGCCACATCTGCTACAGTCCGATATAACTTACACACATGAGATCATACAATACACCGTAATGTACGTTTATCAAAACGTGAAAACAGTAGTGGTCAATCAGGCGAGAAATATCATATTATCGAAATAAATGGAAAGAGGAGCTTGAGTACTTTTCAATACCATCACTTAAACACTATTAGTGCATTATGCCTGTAATTCATTCTCAAGTAAGTGCTTTCAATAATGCAACCATTATCGAATGTTATTTATACAGTTATATATTTACTATTTATGAGTTTGTTTAATTCAACAATAACTATATAGGTCAATTTGAACCAAACTATATCAGGATTTCGCTGGTGTATTTGATAAACATCAGCAATCAATAAACATAAAAATCCTGTGCTCTTCTGTAACGAGGTTTGTACGGAGGGTCAATAGTGATTTAATTTATTAAATGCCTTTTGTCAAAGGTTCATATGTAGCGCTTACTTTCAATTTATCGTCTTCATGATCGATTTGTTTACAATGCTTATTGCAATCCAGGTAAGATAGGCCGAGATCTAAGGGGTTGTTAGCTTGCATACTGTTTCAGCAGTATTCCATTTTTCGCTTCACGAGTGGCGAGATATGTCGGACTCTAGGTTGAACCGTTAATGAATTAAAACACTCTAGAGGTATGAAGGCTCATATGAAAATGAGATATAGAGAACCGGATGGCCAGTGGAATAGTGGTCTTCTTAGCTTAACCTTAATTAATTCAATGACGTGTCATACACTGGAAGACACTTTTCTGTATGGCAATAACTATATGTCATTTAAAAACAATTTCTTGTCTTCAAGCGTGTTCAGAACTATATATCTGACAGTCAAATATTTGATAATAAATCTACATGTAACTGTAATGAGGAATACGTTTTCGTTTTTAGTTGTGGGACGACATATAGTGAGATGAAATAAAACAAAACAAAATAATAAAACAATATACCAAATGTTCAACGTTAAGCAGAAGCACCAGAAAGCCTCTGTATGGGGAAGGGGTTAAGGAAAAAACATATTTCCTACTTATTCAACAAACAGAATAGAAGATGTTACAAGAAAAGCTATTGAAAAATTAAATTATCAGTATATTAAATTATTGATTTATAGTTTCAACGGCGGGTTCACCTTCCTGATTTCCCTGTCTTTCGAACTTCAGTACCGTCAACAACATTTTTCCCAGGCAACTGGCTTCCTTCCCGCACATACTATTAGCTCACATGGGTAGACGACTGACGGTAGTCAACATGACTTTTGTCAATCATCGGATATAATGTAAGTCGTGGTTTGAACCCACGACTCACGGATGGATAGCCCCCTATACGTCTGAAGAATAAATAAAATAACAATCTGTATTGATCATTGGATTGATTATTGGATTTCCACAACTGACTTCTATGTATACTAATCGTCACTTGAGTCACTTTTGATCCCTAATTCTGCCAATACAGTTACTGTGGAAGAGACCGTTTCCATATGTTGTCCAAAAACATCATATGGGTCAGATAGTATCCAACATGGGCATGCTTGGCTTCAGTCTTCACTGTAAATACTTCTTCCATTCAGTTATACATTCGACATATTATTACGACCATGCTTAATAACATTCGGCATGTTCTTAGGTGGCCTCCGATGAAATAGTGGTTATTCAAGAGAGGGTACTGCTGTCGAAAAAATGTATGCTGTCGTTCGGGCCATTGACGGGAGGTTATAAACCTATTTCTACGCAACAGGAAGCTTTATCATTGAAATCGACATAACCACGTTTTCATTCTCAAATAGTTGTTGACAACACTGGTTATATTTGTCATATCGCGGCTGGTTATCCCTGTAACTTAAACGTTTATGTTTATCACCGACATACATGGACCAAATCAGCCATTTCCAGATATAAAATATATTCAAATAGATATCCACTGATGACCCCGTTTACATGGCAGCAAATTCGACGCAAAACGAATAGACAACAAATCAAATGTAATGAAAAAATCGTCAAGGCTGATAAGTAGATATAGGGTTTGTTTTGAACAAGCAATATGTGAATTAAAAAAATATAGAGATGTCAGTTCGATATTGCGTCACAAAAAATAAATCATTTTGCCTCATATTTTTAAAATTGGAACCGTTTTCCGTACAAGGAGAAAGTCCTTAACTCGAATTGAATTAAAATCCACATGCCCTTATGCACAAATTGTCTATGTTTATTAATTTTGAGACGATCACTTAAATTTTAGTCAATTCCGAATAACGTTTCATTTTACGTTTACATTTCAGGTTTTGCTTGAAATGTCCATTATTATTAATAATATTTTTCTTATTTATATTATTATAATTATTATTAAATGTGTATTACATATGCTGCATCTTTTCAGGCGACAGAAGCAGAAAGATTCTCGTGATGTTTAAAGATGTGCCTCTACTAAACGATGTAAGCAAATATTATGATGGCTGTCAACAGAATATCAGCGCTGCTTCTTACATCGTACGATTTGAATTCTCAACCACGGCAAACAGGCTTTACAAATCTAAAGCAAATGATACGGCCTTGGAGCAATTGTCTGTTGGACTTAAGACAATAAAACAATAACAA
Source organism: Serripes groenlandicus (assembly GCA_031761405.1). Lineage (NCBI taxonomy): Eukaryota > Metazoa > Mollusca > Bivalvia > Cardiida > Cardiidae > Serripes > Serripes groenlandicus. Next base: position 3,724,900 of record JASEVX010000014.1, read on the forward strand.
ATGAGAACTTTTGCATATTCTTTATAAAAACACAAACTAGAGATATGGATTGACTACAATTAACCGTATATGCTAATACCATGCTTCATGATCTAAGCCCTTTAATTTTACTTGACTTATCTCTTAATCTAGTTAAAGATTTGAGTTAGAACAATTGGATTTAGACATATTGGCAAAAGACAGGAGACACACAGATAGTTGACGGAACAGTGATAAGTTCGAAAGCTCAAACTTGTGTATGGATAACGAGTTAAGCCGATCGATGCCTCTTGATCACTATATATTTGACAAATGTATCACTTTTATCTAAAAAGAAATAGCTAGTTTAATATTGTAAGTTTATGTACAATAACTGGACGGACGCAATATTTGTACAACACGTAGGGTTTAAAATATATTTCAGTCATTACTGAGACTAGTCGGATGTTGCCAAAATAGGTTTGCGGCACGAAAAGTAACTCTTAATCACAGAATGGTTTGTATCTGAATGTCAGTGTGGATCTGTTGTTGCAGACTGTTCACACTGTGACAGATGCTTCAGAGCCCTTTTTTAGATGATTTTTTTTTTAATTTGGCTAGACAATATTTCAAAAATATGTTTATGGCTTCAGTTTAGATTTTTGGTGAAATCTACATTCTAATCACAAACAATTTGCCTTGGTTTATTGCCATAGAGACAGCAACATCTTCTGTAACTCCATACCTTGATATGATATACAGCTCAGGAAAAAGTTCATGTAGTTTTCCTAATTAATCAAAAAAAGCATTGACATTGACCCCATAAGTCCCAAACACAACCCAAATAAAAATAAATAGACTTTATAGATATTGATACATTTTAAAACACTGTTTAATATGTAATCTTTGTTAAATGTAACCTGAAGTAGGCCCATGGCATAACTATTGAATCTTAGAGTGGTTTCATATTGATATATGTATATTAATTCCATACGGAATAGAACTGTTTAACATATTTATAAATATGTATTACATACTTATTGGTTTGGTTAATATACAACCGTGTGTAATGAACATATCTTGACCTTAACCCCATTAAACACAATCCAATAAAACAATTTATTTGAATACTTACTACAAACAAAATTTACTTATATTTTATCAATATAATTATAGATATCGAATCACTCTGTTTTTCGTAACAGTAATCTTGACCTTGACCCTAGGAGCCCCAAACCACAATCCCATTAGAGATCCTCTTAAATACTTACTACAAACATAATTTGGTTACATTATGTCAACTGTAACTAAAGATATTGAATACTTTTAGCTGTTATTTTAGTAACAGTGACATTGATCTTGACTCCAGGATCCCCAAAACACAATAGCTTTTATAATTGTCATAAATACACGAGGTTTGGATGTATTATTTTAACTTTTACAAAACTATTGTGTGGCAATAAATAAGTTTACAATTGTATAAGTTAAGAAGGGACAATCATCTAGTCAAAATACATGACAGGTTATGTAACTTGTATTGCTCTCCCATCTTCATTCTACCCCCTGTCGGTGGGTATAGAGTACACGGTCTACGTCTATCGTAGAGGGGAAAGATCCAAACACAAAATATTTACAGTGTGCTTTTAAGATATTTGAAGAAATGTAATTAGTATTGTCTATACTATTGTAAGGGTTTTCTATTTTGTCATACGTTTATAAGTTGTGTCTACCAGTGGTGGATAATGGATCAATCGGATAAGATTGTTGTATTTGATTTATAGTTTCATCTACATAATGATCGACTTTGCTTCGGTGGTTTAGCGGTAGAGCGTCCGCCTCAGCTGCGGGGTGTTCGATCCCCAGCCAGGTCATGCCACAGACATATGAATGGTAGTAATGGCTGCCTTCCTAGGAGCTCAGGGTTGCAGGGTTAATATGACGACTGACTGGCTAGTATCGGAATAAATGAACCAGTAGTACTGGTAACTTACACATCAAATGCTGTGATATAACTGAAAGAATATTTGAAGCGGCATGAAACGCAAACTAATCAATAAACCAATTGCTTGGAATTTTTTATTGAAGAAAACAGTTAACAAGTTTAGCCCTTGTTTACCTGTATGCCATCGATGTAATCTTGTTACGCACTGAGCTGGAAATCCCCAGAGTGTGACCCCTTGTTGAGCTCCGTGGCTGGTGGGGAACGTTGGAGATGAAATAATAGGTATTTACCATGGCAACCTCCCAAAAAAGCACAGCGTATGATATCTGATAATTCAGACACGGACAAGAAATTACAGTTAAATTAGGGACAACATATGCTTAACAATGAATAAATTATTAGAATAGATATCAGTCGCTTGATTAAATGGACACTAAAACCTGATCCCTAATTCGGGTTGGGGAGACAGTGAAGACGACTGAAATGATAATGATCCAGAGTATTGGACTCGAACAAGACCTGAGACTAAGATTATTAGAAGCTAACTTTGCGGAATTGTCTCTTCTTTTTCAGCAAAAACAAACCGGTATCAGTATTGCACTTTACCAAGATAATGCAAGTAATATGTTACCATCTTCGATCTTGATCATACTGTGTACATGTAAAGGCTGATATGGATTTACACTTTTCACAGAATGCAAGTTTATACTTTTTCGCACGGACTCATTTGATTGCTGTTAAAATTGACGTTACGATTATGTACATTACCTTTTAGTACATGTGCGTTTTCTGTTTTATTGTTGGTATTTTTATTATGATAATGAAACTACACATATTAGTATTATAATTCAATACATAAATAAATATATAGAAGCAAATCAATTTTATTCGCGTGATGTTAAAGATCTAATGGCGCTGTCACACTATCGCGTATCGTATTAGCGTATGCAAGCGAATGCAAAATATAACGCATACGCTTGTATACGCTGACATACGCAAGTGGTACGTTAGTCATAGGTTGTATACGTTTCAAGCACGGTCGAATACGCTGGCATACGGCAATGCAGTTTTTTTTAAGCATGCCTAAAATATTTGTGCGTATTCGGACGTATGGTTTATATGCAAAGCATACGCCAGGTATACGCTGAAAACGATCGAGTAACGCTAGAGGTACGTTACTCATAGCTCAAATACGCTGGTCATACGCTGACATACACTGGCATGAAGGTGTACCATACAGCTAACGTATTAGTGGCGCATGAGTAACGTACTTCTAACGTATGTCTGACAATCTGCAACGTATAAAGACATCTTGGCGTATGCCTGACGATTGAGTAACATAAAACATAACGTACAACTAGCGTATCCCCTGCGTATTGCCAGCGTTTTTATGATGTGTATATAGAGGATCCCATTTCTAGATATTTTATAGTTCTTCGTGGATTTGTCACGTAAAAGCGGCACACTGGACATGCGCAGTTTATACGCTACTCATTCGCTAGCCATACGCAGACTACGCTGGTAATACGCTGGACATACGCTAGCGATACGCTACTCATACGCTACTCATACGTTCAATACGGTAAGTATGCAAACAATTCTGTATTTCCAAGGGCTTTTAGTGCTTTTTAGTGCGTATGAAAATTAATTAATTAATTAATTTTCATACTCAACTATTACGTTTCTCTTATTCGCAATAGTGTGACATGGCCATAACACGAACATTGATTGTAATCAGATATAAAAAGAAATCAGCTTGAAGTTGTTTTCTTGGTTTGAATTTTAATTATAATCACCAGAATTTAGTAAATAGATTCGTCGTGAAGTAAGGATATCGCGTAACGAACTGTGACTGTTTTTAGGTCCATGAAGTAAAGTTAACGAGTGACGAATTGACGAGTGACGAACAGATGTGAAGTTACCTGAACGAGCGACGAGTGACAAACTGTTGCTGCTTCATCAATTTCGTCAATAATAATACAGCTAAAGTATGATGATATTTTCTGAACATGTAAAATATTCACCGTGCTTCCTGAAAATCGATCTTTATTGGAGAGGACCTACAATAAGCTATGAGCATTTAGTCCAATCCATTTCTCCATTGTATACTTCTTGATAAGAATATATGAACATTTAATATATTTAGACTAATCTCGAAGCGCTTTTAAGTAGACGAATTAACGAAATTGATGAAGCAGCATCAGTTTTTTTACAGATCAATTCGTCACTCGTTCAGCTAACTTCACAGCAGTTCGTCACTCGTCAATTCGTCGCTCGTAAAGCTAACTTCACAGCAGTTCGTCACTCGTTATAATAACTTCATAAATAATTTGAAATTCGACACTCGCCAATTCGTCACTAGTCAACCTTACTTCACGGACCTACAAAAAGTCACAGTTCGTCACTCATAAATTCGTCAACCTAACTTCACGGACATTACATAAAGCAATTACGTACTGGTACAACTCAAATGTAATTTGTTTTAAAATGTCTTGGTCACATATAACTAAGCGAATTACGTGTGTGAGCTAATTTGAGGCTCTTTTGATGACAGCTGAATTGAAGACTGCATTCTTCTTGATGATCAATTTATCGGCACGGCTCATTATTTGATAACAGCTATCATAATTAGACCTTCCAATACACAAAGAATTAAAAAAAATAGTATTTGTATTCAAAGCAATACATTTGAAAGTAACGCAGACAAACAATACAATTCCTTAAATGCAGATAGAACATGTTACCGGAATCTTGCAATAGCAACACAAATCAAAAGCCATACAGATACAACATATGTTTAATTCCTTTCACTGTCATCCCGACTCTTCAAAAAGAAATTGCAGCAATTACCAGTTAGTCTATGATCAGGCAAATAGAGCAGTTGTTATCAAATGTTTAATTATTTTTAATTTTATAAACACGGAGGGGGAGGGGACTCTTCCACAACCGCCTAAAACAATTAAATTATTCGTTGTAAAACATAAATCTAGAAAATCCTTACAATACTCTATTTTTACACTTACATTTATTAATGCATCAGCACAGTTTGTAACGGCATCTCAAACCATATACAAGGAATTTTGTCAATTAAGTAAATAACCCTGTACACCTTATCTTTTAAAACGGTTCACGACTCGTTGATATAAACACTGAAAAGACCTGTACTACTTACATCCCCTTGTTGCTTACTTATATTACATTTGAATGTATCATTTACAAGTACATAACTGCGGATAATATACTACACAGAAATTAATAGTCTTAAAATATTGCCAATAATACCTTTTCTTTTTATTTAGTTAAACAAATTTAATGTATTATCATTATTATGTAATAGAAAGTTTTAGAGAATCAACATTCAATACGTAACATCTTCCCTATTGTTTGTTGATATATGTTTGAACCACATTTTGTATGGAAAACATATTATCTGTACACAAATAACCCGCTCTGAAACCTGCTTGGCATTCATCTTTTTTTCAGAAAGCAAATGGTTGAGAAATGTTCATATATAACATAAGTTAAGGAAATTCCTTTATAATTAACAGGGCATTAACATTCTTAGTCGGGTAAAGTAGCTTTGTCTCGCTATATGTCAGGATGAACCTCCGATAAGAGGTTATCAAAACGAACATGAAATTTTATTTTATTTAAACATGTATGTTTGTTTAACTTTGTCCCTATGCTATATGTGCCCTGAATTTTAGAATTTATAAAAATCTGTCGAAAACGGCTGCTTGATATGACACAATAAACCCATTAAAAATATTTTCTAACATTCTATGTTAATTTCACAAATTGTACTTGTAGTAGACGAAAATTAGTTTAATACTGACCAAACAATGTGAACTGTAATTTATATTTCATTTAATATCTGGTCTTAAAGTTTGTGTATGAAAACATGTTGATTTAAACACCTTACGCAATTAAATGTAGTTGGTGTATTTATTTTCATTATCAGGCAACTAAAAGCGCCGAATAGCGGCATACTTGGCGAGTTTTGCTTTTACACATTGGTCATCCCAATTAAGCTGGTGATTTAAGATGCCTTTACTTTTACCAGATGTTTGGTCAAATTTGACAATGTTTAAAAAATGCTAAATTAATATAGGAATTAACGAAGGTCGTTATATAAACACATAGATATTAAAATGTATCAGTCATCAAAATAGTAATTATACAACAAACGCATAATGTTTATTATTTGTGTATGCCAAGCTAAAGCGTCTGTATGCATGTCCTTTCTCTTGAGGTAGCAATCTGCCCTTAATACTATATTGTTTAAGGCAAACAGCAGTGGAGGATGAAGTTTGGGTTCCATGACATTTTGGTTCGTATAATTGATGACGGGGTATACAGAACCTTTATTTACTTCATAAAATTTGGCAGCACACTCCCTTGCCTCATCAACTCGAGTGCTTCTTAAAATGACACTTGGATCATCCCTGACTTTCTTAGAAATCTTGTCACAAGCTGTCAAAACGACTGCTGGAGAAAGTCCTGAAAAATGTGTATAGATAGAACGGTAAATACGATTGTATATGTAGAAATATTTAATAAATTGTCAAAATGGGTACAAGATGTATTGTGATTTAGAAAGTAGTTTAAATGAAAAATCTCGATTACATAGAGGACGAAGTGACATAAAAATGCAAAAATAATCATATGGCACAAAGCTCGTAATGACATAAACAGGGGAGACAATGTACCACTGTTTAAGCCGTACTAATTCTTGACTAATTTGACTGTTATCTGCTCTTGTTATCATTTTGCTAATTAACGGAAATTACCGGACATTTACGTAACTTTTAGTATGTATACATCGACAGTGATGCCGGATGGGCATTAAAGAGATACAGAGGATACTCCATTGTCTACACTGGTAATATATAGGGTAATAAAACTCGGGTTTGATGATTTTGATATTTTTTAATCAATTTATCGAACCCCGATGCTAACCACTTAGAAGATTCTTGAAAACACAATGTTTTCAACTTTATTCAATTGTTATAAAGTTTTCATATGCTTATGGTTGATTTTTTTTAGATCAACTGAACTGAAGACTCAAGTCTGTCTTTCTGAATCTTTGTTGTATTATTAATGATAATGACTTCAATTGCAAAAAGGTCAGGGAAGCCTAATTCATTCGGGCATTTCCGAGAACTGTCCGGATCATCTTGCGCTCCGCTTTCCATTCCATTAATTGAAATCCAATTTCTGGTACCTTCTTTTGTTTCTAGTAATACTAGGTAAATACTCGAGATCCATTTAACAAATTGTTAAAAATTTAAAATAATTGAAATTACCACTTTTATTATTAAAATCGAACATTCATAAGTCACATAATTAATCAGAGACATATCTATTTCTGAATTAATTTATCAGGAAATGTAAATCGTCGGAATCGGAATCGAGAAAGCTGACCTGTGGCGCATATGTAATATCTACATTATCGGTAGTTTTACTTAATCGTGTTGAAAAATATAGACTGTGTACAATTAGACAAAATACACAGACGACAAACCAATTAACATATGTCCCAGTATAAATATTCCGATAATGCTTGGTAATCATCGGAAGCTTTCGCTAGCAATCACGGAAACCTATATTTACGCTGAAAAGTTAGTAGTACTTGTAGAAAATGTTAAAAAGTACCAAAATTCCATTACTTTATATTAAGAAAATATATGTCAAATACAAGGTAAATGAACTTTCGTCATTATGCCGTAAGTGCCTTTTAAATTGTATTTTTTAAATAAAAGATATTTACTGAAGAACATTTCAAAATTAAAGGAAAAATACAGTTTTCTTAACGGTTTATATGTAATTAAGAGGGAAATTTGGGTGAATGTATTCAAAGTTAAAAAGGACCAAAATACTATTAAGATAAAATACATAAAAATATATATTTATATCCAGGAGATATTTTTCTTGAAAACTTGAAAAGTCCCTTTTTAATTTTTTGCAAAATAAAACTGTTATAGAGAAAAAACTAAAAAGTTCCTCTCTAATTCCATGTAACTTTTGATATCGATTTTAGACAGTCGCTGATTCTCATAGTTGGATATTTAGCAATACATGCATGGGGACCGACAACTAATATGTAAATGAATCAACAGGCATACCGCATCCCCTTATGCGAAGCATTAAACGCTCCATGGAAGATCTAATAATTTCGTCGTTCCTTTTTTGTTCCAACCGATGCTTTGCTTCTTCGGCCCGACAGACAAACACTAAGGCATGTGTCTTAGGTGCATCATCTACTCCACGATCATTCGTCTCTGCTCCTGAATACTTGAAACAAATATTAAACCAAAGTGTTCTGTAGTGCCAGCCATATATATGAACCAGTACATGCTGAAACGTGTAGGTTTAAATCGGTATGTACATGTGCTCTGTCTTATCAGAATCTACACAAGTTGTAAGTAGCATATATCAAGCTGAGGTTAGTAAGCAGTTGACCTTTGATAGACGTTGCTGTTGCACAGGTTGTTATGAAGCTACAATGTTAATAAATGTCAACTCTTGCATGTTCCCATTGGCAAGGTCATATCAATTTCGACCTTCATAAATTCACTCACTATTCTACACTTAGATATGTCAGTGTACTACTTAAGTAAACACAAAACAATATGACCTTACTCAAGGCACATGCCAAAGTGTTTTGGTCACCAGGGAATCATGATATATTGTATTATGGTCTGATCCATATTTGAAAAAAATGCAATAAGCATCAATCAAGCATTATTTGAAAAGTGTACATTTAATAAAAACGCGCTAGCACAATTGGTTTGTTACAAGCCGGATTTTCAAAGGTTGTCGTTAAGTAGATACACTGATTTTGACATTTATTTGATTGCATTGTCAATATTTCAAATTTGATTTAGTATTTTTGAAAGATCATACGGGAATCATGCACGACGTTTTGTTTTATCTGTATTGCAAGTTTCCACGATTACGAAAAACAAATTGTGGGAATATTAACGATTTATTAAAAATCTAGTTAGACTATTTTGTTGTCAGTGTATCTTACTGATAAATTACTTACTAAATATCCATCGCCTATCTTTCCCTCGATCAGGTTCCCTATATGATCGCACAACCGTGTGTAATGAACATATCTTGACCTTAACCCCATTAAACACAATCCAATAAAACAATTTATTTGAATACTTACTACAAACAAAATTTACTTATATTTTATCAATATAATTATAGATATCGAATCACTCTGTTTTTCGTAACAGTAATCTTGACCTTGACCCTAGGAGCCCCAAACCACAATCCCATTAGAGATCCTCTTAAATACTTACTACAAACATAATTTGGTTACATTATGTCAACTGTAACTAAAGATATTGAATACTTTTAGCTGTTATTTTAGTAACAGTGACATTGATCTTGACTCCAGGATCCCCAAAACACAATAGCTTTTATAATTGTCATAAATACACGAGGTTTGGATGTATTATTTTAACTTTTACAAAACTATTGTGTGGCAATAAATAAGTTTACAATTGTATAAGTTAAGAAGGGACAATCATCTAGTCAAAATACATGACAGGTTATGTAACTTGTATTGCTCTCCCATCTTCATTCTACCCCCTGTCGGTGGGTATAGAGTACACGGTCTACGTCTATCGTAGAGGGGAAAGATCCAAACACAAAATATTTACAGTGTGCTTTTAAGATATTTGAAGAAATGTAATTAGTATTGTCTATACTATTGTAAGGGTTTTCTATTTTGTCATACGTTTATAAGTTGTGTCTACCAGTGGTGGATAATGGATCAATCGGATAAGATTGTTGTATTTGATTTATAGTTTCATCTACATAATGATCGACTTTGCTTCGGTGGTTTAGCGGTAGAGCGTCCGCCTCAGCTGCGGGGTGTTCGATCCCCAGCCAGGTCATGCCACAGACATATGAATGGTAGTAATGGCTGCCTTCCTAGGAGCTCAGGGTTGCAGGGTTAATATGACGACTGACTGGCTAGTATCGGAATAAATGAACCAGTAGTACTGGTAACTTACACATCAAATGCTGTGATATAACTGAAAGAATATTTGAAGCGGCATGAAACGCAAACTAATCAATAAACCAATTGCTTGGAATTTTTTATTGAAGAAAACAGTTAACAAGTTTAGCCCTTGTTTACCTGTATGCCATCGATGTAATCTTGTTACGCACTGAGCTGGAAATCCCCAGAGTGTGACCCCTTGTTGAGCTCCGTGGCTGGTGGGGAACGTTGGAGATGAAATAATAGGTATTTACCATGGCAACCTCCCAAAAAAGCACAGCGTATGATATCTGATAATTCAGACACGGACAAGAAATTACAGTTAAATTAGGGACAACATATGCTTAACAATGAATAAATTATTAGAATAGATATCAGTCGCTTGATTAAATGGACACTAAAACCTGATCCCTAATTCGGGTTGGGGAGACAGTGAAGACGACTGAAATGATAATGATCCAGAGTATTGGACTCGAACAAGACCTGAGACTAAGATTATTAGAAGCTAACTTTGCGGAATTGTCTCTTCTTTTTCAGCAAAAACAAACCGGTATCAGTATTGCACTTTACCAAGATAATGCAAGTAATATGTTACCATCTTCGATCTTGATCATACTGTGTACATGTAAAGGCTGATATGGATTTACACTTTTCACAGAATGCAAGTTTATACTTTTTCGCACGGACTCATTTGATTGCTGTTAAAATTGACGTTACGATTATGTACATTACCTTTTAGTACATGTGCGTTTTCTGTTTTATTGTTGGTATTTTTATTATGATAATGAAACTACACATATTAGTATTATAATTCAATACATAAATAAATATATAGAAGCAAATCAATTTTATTCGCGTGATGTTAAAGATCTAATGGCGCTGTCACACTATCGCGTATCGTATTAGCGTATGCAAGCGAATGCAAAATATAACGCATACGCTTGTATACGCTGACATACGCAAGTGGTACGTTAGTCATAGGTTGTATACGTTTCAAGCACGGTCGAATACGCTGGCATACGGCAATGCAGTTTTTTTTAAGCATGCCTAAAATATTTGTGCGTATTCGGACGTATGGTTTATATGCAAAGCATACGCCAGGTATACGCTGAAAACGATCGAGTAACGCTAGAGGTACGTTACTCATAGCTCAAATACGCTGGTCATACGCTGACATACACTGGCATGAAGGTGTACCATACAGCTAACGTATTAGTGGCGCATGAGTAACGTACTTCTAACGTATGTCTGACAATCTGCAACGTATAAAGACATCTTGGCGTATGCCTGACGATTGAGTAACATAAAACATAACGTACAACTAGCGTATCCCCTGCGTATTGCCAGCGTTTTTATGATGTGTATATAGAGGATCCCATTTCTAGATATTTTATAGTTCTTCGTGGATTTGTCACGTAAAAGCGGCACACTGGACATGCGCAGTTTATACGCTACTCATTCGCTAGCCATACGCAGACTACGCTGGTAATACGCTGGACATACGCTAGCGATACGCTACTCATACGCTACTCATACGTTCAATACGGTAAGTATGCAAACAATTCTGTATTTCCAAGGGCTTTTAGTGCTTTTTAGTGCGTATGAAAATTAATTAATTAATTAATTTTCATACTCAACTATTACGTTTCTCTTATTCGCAATAGTGTGACATGGCCATAACACGAACATTGATTGTAATCAGATATAAAAAGAAATCAGCTTGAAGTTGTTTTCTTGGTTTGAATTTTAATTATAATCACCAGAATTTAGTAAATAGATTCGTCGTGAAGTAAGGATATCGCGTAACGAACTGTGACTGTTTTTAGGTCCATGAAGTAAAGTTAACGAGTGACGAATTGACGAGTGACGAACAGATGTGAAGTTACCTGAACGAGCGACGAGTGACAAACTGTTGCTGCTTCATCAATTTCGTCAATAATAATACAGCTAAAGTATGATGATATTTTCTGAACATGTAAAATATTCACCGTGCTTCCTGAAAATCGATCTTTATTGGAGAGGACCTACAATAAGCTATGAGCATTTAGTCCAATCCATTTCTCCATTGTATACTTCTTGATAAGAATATATGAACATTTAATATATTTAGACTAATCTCGAAGCGCTTTTAAGTAGACGAATTAACGAAATTGATGAAGCAGCATCAGTTTTTTTACAGATCAATTCGTCACTCGTTCAGCTAACTTCACAGCAGTTCGTCACTCGTCAATTCGTCGCTCGTAAAGCTAACTTCACAGCAGTTCGTCACTCGTTATAATAACTTCATAAATAATTTGAAATTCGACACTCGCCAATTCGTCACTAGTCAACCTTACTTCACGGACCTACAAAAAGTCACAGTTCGTCACTCATAAATTCGTCAACCTAACTTCACGGACATTACATAAAGCAATTACGTACTGGTACAACTCAAATGTAATTTGTTTTAAAATGTCTTGGTCACATATAACTAAGCGAATTACGTGTGTGAGCTAATTTGAGGCTCTTTTGATGACAGCTGAATTGAAGACTGCATTCTTCTTGATGATCAATTTATCGGCACGGCTCATTATTTGATAACAGCTATCATAATTAGACCTTCCAATACACAAAGAATTAAAAAAAATAGTATTTGTATTCAAAGCAATACATTTGAAAGTAACGCAGACAAACAATACAATTCCTTAAATGCAGATAGAACATGTTACCGGAATCTTGCAATAGCAACACAAATCAAAAGCCATACAGATACAACATATGTTTAATTCCTTTCACTGTCATCCCGACTCTTCAAAAAGAAATTGCAGCAATTACCAGTTAGTCTATGATCAGGCAAATAGAGCAGTTGTTATCAAATGTTTAATTATTTTTAATTTTATAAACACGGAGGGGGAGGGGACTCTTCCACAACCGCCTAAAACAATTAAATTATTCGTTGTAAAACATAAATCTAGAAAATCCTTACAATACTCTATTTTTACACTTACATTTATTAATGCATCAGCACAGTTTGTAACGGCATCTCAAACCATATACAAGGAATTTTGTCAATTAAGTAAATAACCCTGTACACCTTATCTTTTAAAACGGTTCACGACTCGTTGATATAAACACTGAAAAGACCTGTACTACTTACATCCCCTTGTTGCTTACTTATATTACATTTGAATGTATCATTTACAAGTACATAACTGCGGATAATATACTACACAGAAATTAATAGTCTTAAAATATTGCCAATAATACCTTTTCTTTTTATTTAGTTAAACAAATTTAATGTATTATCATTATTATGTAATAGAAAGTTTTAGAGAATCAACATTCAATACGTAACATCTTCCCTATTGTTTGTTGATATATGTTTGAACCACATTTTGTATGGAAAACATATTATCTGTACACAAATAACCCGCTCTGAAACCTGCTTGGCATTCATCTTTTTTTCAGAAAGCAAATGGTTGAGAAATGTTCATATATAACATAAGTTAAGGAAATTCCTTTATAATTAACAGGGCATTAACATTCTTAGTCGGGTAAAGTAGCTTTGTCTCGCTATATGTCAGGATGAACCTCCGATAAGAGGTTATCAAAACGAACATGAAATTTTATTTTATTTAAACATGTATGTTTGTTTAACTTTGTCCCTATGCTATATGTGCCCTGAATTTTAGAATTTATAAAAATCTGTCGAAAACGGCTGCTTGATATGACACAATAAACCCATTAAAAATATTTTCTAACATTCTATGTTAATTTCACAAATTGTACTTGTAGTAGACGAAAATTAGTTTAATACTGACCAAACAATGTGAACTGTAATTTATATTTCATTTAATATCTGGTCTTAAAGTTTGTGTATGAAAACATGTTGATTTAAACACCTTACGCAATTAAATGTAGTTGGTGTATTTATTTTCATTATCAGGCAACTAAAAGCGCCGAATAGCGGCATACTTGGCGAGTTTTGCTTTTACACATTGGTCATCCCAATTAAGCTGGTGATTTAAGATGCCTTTACTTTTACCAGATGTTTGGTCAAATTTGACAATGTTTAAAAAATGCTAAATTAATATAGGAATTAACGAAGGTCGTTATATAAACACATAGATATTAAAATGTATCAGTCATCAAAATAGTAATTATACAACAAACGCATAATGTTTATTATTTGTGTATGCCAAGCTAAAGCGTCTGTATGCATGTCCTTTCTCTTGAGGTAGCAATCTGCCCTTAATACTATATTGTTTAAGGCAAACAGCAGTGGAGGATGAAGTTTGGGTTCCATGACATTTTGGTTCGTATAATTGATGACGGGGTATACAGAACCTTTATTTACTTCATAAAATTTGGCAGCACACTCCCTTGCCTCATCAACTCGAGTGCTTCTTAAAATGACACTTGGATCATCCCTGACTTTCTTAGAAATCTTGTCACAAGCTGTCAAAACGACTGCTGGAGAAAGTCCTGAAAAATGTGTATAGATAGAACGGTAAATACGATTGTATATGTAGAAATATTTAATAAATTGTCAAAATGGGTACAAGATGTATTGTGATTTAGAAAGTAGTTTAAATGAAAAATCTCGATTACATAGAGGACGAAGTGACATAAAAATGCAAAAATAATCATATGGCACAAAGCTCGTAATGACATAAACAGGGGAGACAATGTACCACTGTTTAAGCCGTACTAATTCTTGACTAATTTGACTGTTATCTGCTCTTGTTATCATTTTGCTAATTAACGGAAATTACCGGACATTTACGTAACTTTTAGTATGTATACATCGACAGTGATGCCGGATGGGCATTAAAGAGATACAGAGGATACTCCATTGTCTACACTGGTAATATATAGGGTAATAAAACTCGGGTTTGATGATTTTGATATTTTTTAATCAATTTATCGAACCCCGATGCTAACCACTTAGAAGATTCTTGAAAACACAATGTTTTCAACTTTATTCAATTGTTATAAAGTTTTCATATGCTTATGGTTGATTTTTTTTAGATCAACTGAACTGAAGACTCAAGTCTGTCTTTCTGAATCTTTGTTGTATTATTAATGATAATGACTTCAATTGCAAAAAGGTCAGGGAAGCCTAATTCATTCGGGCATTTCCGAGAACTGTCCGGATCATCTTGCGCTCCGCTTTCCATTCCATTAATTGAAATCCAATTTCTGGTACCTTCTTTTGTTTCTAGTAATACTAGGTAAATACTCGAGATCCATTTAACAAATTGTTAAAAATTTAAAATAATTGAAATTACCACTTTTATTATTAAAATCGAACATTCATAAGTCACATAATTAATCAGAGACATATCTATTTCTGAATTAATTTATCAGGAAATGTAAATCGTCGGAATCGGAATCGAGAAAGCTGACCTGTGGCGCATATGTAATATCTACATTATCGGTAGTTTTACTTAATCGTGTTGAAAAATATAGACTGTGTACAATTAGACAAAATACACAGACGACAAACCAATTAACATATGTCCCAGTATAAATATTCCGATAATGCTTGGTAATCATCGGAAGCTTTCGCTAGCAATCACGGAAACCTATATTTACGCTGAAAAGTTAGTAGTACTTGTAGAAAATGTTAAAAAGTACCAAAATTCCATTACTTTATATTAAGAAAATATATGTCAAATACAAGGTAAATGAACTTTCGTCATTATGCCGTAAGTGCCTTTTAAATTGTATTTTTTAAATAAAAGATATTTACTGAAGAACATTTCAAAATTAAAGGAAAAATACAGTTTTCTTAACGGTTTATATGTAATTAAGAGGGAAATTTGGGTGAATGTATTCAAAGTTAAAAAGGACCAAAATACTATTAAGATAAAATACATAAAAATATATATTTATATCCAGGAGATATTTTTCTTGAAAACTTGAAAAGTCCCTTTTTAATTTTTTGCAAAATAAAACTGTTATAGAGAAAAAACTAAAAAGTTCCTCTCTAATTCCATGTAACTTTTGATATCGATTTTAGACAGTCGCTGATTCTCATAGTTGGATATTTAGCAATACATGCATGGGGACCGACAACTAATATGTAAATGAATCAACAGGCATACCGCATCCCCTTATGCGAAGCATTAAACGCTCCATGGAAGATCTAATAATTTCGTCGTTCCTTTTTTGTTCCAACCGATGCTTTGCTTCTTCGGCCCGACAGACAAACACTAAGGCATGTGTCTTAGGTGCATCATCTACTCCACGATCATTCGTCTCTGCTCCTGAATACTTGAAACAAATATTAAACCAAAGTGTTCTGTAGTGCCAGCCATATATATGAACCAGTACATGCTGAAACGTGTAGGTTTAAATCGGTATGTACATGTGCTCTGTCTTATCAGAATCTACACAAGTTGTAAGTAGCATATATCAAGCTGAGGTTAGTAAGCAGTTGACCTTTGATAGACGTTGCTGTTGCACAGGTTGTTATGAAGCTACAATGTTAATAAATGTCAACTCTTGCATGTTCCCATTGGCAAGGTCATATCAATTTCGACCTTCATAAATTCACTCACTATTCTACACTTAGATATGTCAGTGTACTACTTAAGTAAACACAAAACAATATGACCTTACTCAAGGCACATGCCAAAGTGTTTTGGTCACCAGGGAATCATGATATATTGTATTATGGTCTGATCCATATTTGAAAAAAATGCAATAAGCATCAATCAAGCATTATTTGAAAAGTGTACATTTAATAAAAACGCGCTAGCACAATTGGTTTGTTACAAGCCGGATTTTCAAAGGTTGTCGTTAAGTAGATACACTGATTTTGACATTTATTTGATTGCATTGTCAATATTTCAAATTTGATTTAGTATTTTTGAAAGATCATACGGGAATCATGCACGACGTTTTGTTTTATCTGTATTGCAAGTTTCCACGATTACGAAAAACAAATTGTGGGAATATTAACGATTTATTAAAAATCTAGTTAGACTATTTTGTTGTCAGTGTATCTTACTGATAAATTACTTACTAAATATCCATCGCCTATCTTTCCCTCGATCAGGTTCCCTATATGATCGCACAACCGTGTGTAATGAACATATCTTGACCTTAACCCCATTAAACACAATCCAATAAAACAATTTATTTGAATACTTACTACAAACAAAATTTACTTATATTTTATCAATATAATTATAGATATCGAATCACTCTGTTTTTCGTAACAGTAATCTTGACCTTGACCCTAGGAGCCCCAAACCACAATCCCATTAGAGATCCTCTTAAATACTTACTACAAACATAATTTGGTTACATTATGTCAACTGTAACTAAAGATATTGAATACTTTTAGCTGTTATTTTAGTAACAGTGACATTGATCTTGACTCCAGGATCCCCAAAACACAATAGCTTTTATAATTGTCATAAATACACGAGGTTTGGATGTATTATTTTAACTTTTACAAAACTATTGTGTGGCAATAAATAAGTTTACAATTGTATAAGTTAAGAAGGGACAATCATCTAGTCAAAATACATGACAGGTTATGTAACTTGTATTGCTCTCCCATCTTCATTCTACCCCCTGTCGGTGGGTATAGAGTACACGGTCTACGTCTATCGTAGAGGGGAAAGATCCAAACACAAAATATTTACAGTGTGCTTTTAAGATATTTGAAGAAATGTAATTAGTATTGTCTATACTATTGTAAGGGTTTTCTATTTTGTCATACGTTTATAAGTTGTGTCTACCAGTGGTGGATAATGGATCAATCGGATAAGATTGTTGTATTTGATTTATAGTTTCATCTACATAATGATCGACTTTGCTTCGGTGGTTTAGCGGTAGAGCGTCCGCCTCAGCTGCGGGGTGTTCGATCCCCAGCCAGGTCATGCCACAGACATATGAATGGTAGTAATGGCTGCCTTCCTAGGAGCTCAGGGTTGCAGGGTTAATATGACGACTGACTGGCTAGTATCGGAATAAATGAACCAGTAGTACTGGTAACTTACACATCAAATGCTGTGATATAACTGAAAGAATATTTGAAGCGGCATGAAACGCAAACTAATCAATAAACCAATTGCTTGGAATTTTTTATTGAAGAAAACAGTTAACAAGTTTAGCCCTTGTTTACCTGTATGCCATCGATGTAATCTTGTTACGCACTGAGCTGGAAATCCCCAGAGTGTGACCCCTTGTTGAGCTCCGTGGCTGGTGGGGAACGTTGGAGATGAAATAATAGGTATTTACCATGGCAACCTCCCAAAAAAGCACAGCGTATGATATCTGATAATTCAGACACGGACAAGAAATTACAGTTAAATTAGGGACAACATATGCTTAACAATGAATAAATTATTAGAATAGATATCAGTCGCTTGATTAAATGGACACTAAAACCTGATCCCTAATTCGGGTTGGGGAGACAGTGAAGACGACTGAAATGATAATGATCCAGAGTATTGGACTCGAACAAGACCTGAGACTAAGATTATTAGAAGCTAACTTTGCGGAATTGTCTCTTCTTTTTCAGCAAAAACAAACCGGTATCAGTATTGCACTTTACCAAGATAATGCAAGTAATATGTTACCATCTTCGATCTTGATCATACTGTGTACATGTAAAGGCTGATATGGATTTACACTTTTCACAGAATGCAAGTTTATACTTTTTCGCACGGACTCATTTGATTGCTGTTAAAATTGACGTTACGATTATGTACATTACCTTTTAGTACATGTGCGTTTTCTGTTTTATTGTTGGTATTTTTATTATGATAATGAAACTACACATATTAGTATTATAATTCAATACATAAATAAATATATAGAAGCAAATCAATTTTATTCGCGTGATGTTAAAGATCTAATGGCGCTGTCACACTATCGCGTATCGTATTAGCGTATGCAAGCGAATGCAAAATATAACGCATACGCTTGTATACGCTGACATACGCAAGTGGTACGTTAGTCATAGGTTGTATACGTTTCAAGCACGGTCGAATACGCTGGCATACGGCAATGCAGTTTTTTTTAAGCATGCCTAAAATATTTGTGCGTATTCGGACGTATGGTTTATATGCAAAGCATACGCCAGGTATACGCTGAAAACGATCGAGTAACGCTAGAGGTACGTTACTCATAGCTCAAATACGCTGGTCATACGCTGACATACACTGGCATGAAGGTGTACCATACAGCTAACGTATTAGTGGCGCATGAGTAACGTACTTCTAACGTATGTCTGACAATCTGCAACGTATAAAGACATCTTGGCGTATGCCTGACGATTGAGTAACATAAAACATAACGTACAACTAGCGTATCCCCTGCGTATTGCCAGCGTTTTTATGATGTGTATATAGAGGATCCCATTTCTAGATATTTTATAGTTCTTCGTGGATTTGTCACGTAAAAGCGGCACACTGGACATGCGCAGTTTATACGCTACTCATTCGCTAGCCATACGCAGACTACGCTGGTAATACGCTGGACATACGCTAGCGATACGCTACTCATACGCTACTCATACGTTCAATACGGTAAGTATGCAAACAATTCTGTATTTCCAAGGGCTTTTAGTGCTTTTTAGTGCGTATGAAAATTAATTAATTAATTAATTTTCATACTCAACTATTACGTTTCTCTTATTCGCAATAGTGTGACATGGCCATAACACGAACATTGATTGTAATCAGATATAAAAAGAAATCAGCTTGAAGTTGTTTTCTTGGTTTGAATTTTAATTATAATCACCAGAATTTAGTAAATAGATTCGTCGTGAAGTAAGGATATCGCGTAACGAACTGTGACTGTTTTTAGGTCCATGAAGTAAAGTTAACGAGTGACGAATTGACGAGTGACGAACAGATGTGAAGTTACCTGAACGAGCGACGAGTGACAAACTGTTGCTGCTTCATCAATTTCGTCAATAATAATACAGCTAAAGTATGATGATATTTTCTGAACATGTAAAATATTCACCGTGCTTCCTGAAAATCGATCTTTATTGGAGAGGACCTACAATAAGCTATGAGCATTTAGTCCAATCCATTTCTCCATTGTATACTTCTTGATAAGAATATATGAACATTTAATATATTTAGACTAATCTCGAAGCGCTTTTAAGTAGACGAATTAACGAAATTGATGAAGCAGCATCAGTTTTTTTACAGATCAATTCGTCACTCGTTCAGCTAACTTCACAGCAGTTCGTCACTCGTCAATTCGTCGCTCGTAAAGCTAACTTCACAGCAGTTCGTCACTCGTTATAATAACTTCATAAATAATTTGAAATTCGACACTCGCCAATTCGTCACTAGTCAACCTTACTTCACGGACCTACAAAAAGTCACAGTTCGTCACTCATAAATTCGTCAACCTAACTTCACGGACATTACATAAAGCAATTACGTACTGGTACAACTCAAATGTAATTTGTTTTAAAATGTCTTGGTCACATATAACTAAGCGAATTACGTGTGTGAGCTAATTTGAGGCTCTTTTGATGACAGCTGAATTGAAGACTGCATTCTTCTTGATGATCAATTTATCGGCACGGCTCATTATTTGATAACAGCTATCATAATTAGACCTTCCAATACACAAAGAATTAAAAAAAATAGTATTTGTATTCAAAGCAATACATTTGAAAGTAACGCAGACAAACAATACAATTCCTTAAATGCAGATAGAACATGTTACCGGAATCTTGCAATAGCAACACAAATCAAAAGCCATACAGATACAACATATGTTTAATTCCTTTCACTGTCATCCCGACTCTTCAAAAAGAAATTGCAGCAATTACCAGTTAGTCTATGATCAGGCAAATAGAGCAGTTGTTATCAAATGTTTAATTATTTTTAATTTTATAAACACGGAGGGGGAGGGGACTCTTCCACAACCGCCTAAAACAATTAAATTATTCGTTGTAAAACATAAATCTAGAAAATCCTTACAATACTCTATTTTTACACTTACATTTATTAATGCATCAGCACAGTTTGTAACGGCATCTCAAACCATATACAAGGAATTTTGTCAATTAAGTAAATAACCCTGTACACCTTATCTTTTAAAACGGTTCACGACTCGTTGATATAAACACTGAAAAGACCTGTACTACTTACATCCCCTTGTTGCTTACTTATATTACATTTGAATGTATCATTTACAAGTACATAACTGCGGATAATATACTACACAGAAATTAATAGTCTTAAAATATTGCCAATAATACCTTTTCTTTTTATTTAGTTAAACAAATTTAATGTATTATCATTATTATGTAATAGAAAGTTTTAGAGAATCAACATTCAATACGTAACATCTTCCCTATTGTTTGTTGATATATGTTTGAACCACATTTTGTATGGAAAACATATTATCTGTACACAAATAACCCGCTCTGAAATCTGCTTGGCATTCATCTTTTTTTCAGAAAGCAAATGGTTGAGAAATGTTCATATATAACATAAGTTAAGGAAATTCCTTTATAATTAACAGGGCATTAACATTCTTAGTCGGGTAAAGTAGCTTTGTCTCGCTATATGTCAGGATGAACCTCCGATAAGAGGTTATCAAAACGAACATGAAATTTTATTTTATTTAAACATGTATGTTTGTTTAACTTTGTCCCTATGCTATATGTGCCCTGAATTTTAGAATTTATAAAAATCTGTCGAAAACGGCTGCTTGATATGACACAATAAACCCATTAAAAATATTTTCTAACATTCTATGTTAATTTCACAAATTGTACTTGTAGTAGACGAAAATTAGTTTAATACTGACCAAACAATGTGAACTGTAATTTATATTTCATTTAATATCTGGTCTTAAAGTTTGTGTATGAAAACATGTTGATTTAAACACCTTACGCAATTAAATGTAGTTGGTGTATTTATTTTCATTATCAGGCAACTAAAAGCGCCGAATAGCGGCATACTTGGCGAGTTTTGCTTTTACACATTGGTCATCCCAATTAAGCTGGTGATTTAAGATGCCTTTACTTTTACCAGATGTTTGGTCAAATTTGACAATGTTTAAAAAATGCTAAATTAATATAGGAATTAACGAAGGTCGTTATATAAACACATAGATATTAAAATGTATCAGTCATCAAAATAGTAATTATACAACAAACGCATAATGTTTATTATTTGTGTATGCCAAGCTAAAGCGTCTGTATGCATGTCCTTTCTCTTGAGGTAGCAATCTGCCCTTAATACTATATTGTTTAAGGCAAACAGCAGTGGAGGATGAAGTTTGGGTTCCATGACATTTTGGTTCGTATAATTGATGACGGGGTATACAGAACCTTTATTTACTTCATAAAATTTGGCAGCACACTCCCTTGCCTCATCAACTCGAGTGCTTCTTAAAATGACACTTGGATCATCCCTGACTTTCTTAGAAATCTTGTCACAAGCTGTCAAAACGACTGCTGGAGAAAGTCCTGAAAAATGTGTATAGATAGAACGGTAAATACGATTGTATATGTAGAAATATTTAATAAATTGTCAAAATGGGTACAAGATGTATTGTGATTTAGAAAGTAGTTTAAATGAAAAATCTCGATTACATAGAGGACGAAGTGACATAAAAATGCAAAAATAATCATATGGCACAAAGCTCGTAATGACATAAACAGGGGAGACAATGTACCACTGTTTAAGCCGTACTAATTCTTGACTAATTTGACTGTTATCTGCTCTTGTTATCATTTTGCTAATTAACGGAAATTACCGGACATTTACGTAACTTTTAGTATGTATACATCGACAGTGATGCCGGATGGGCATTAAAGAGATACAGAGGATACTCCATTGTCTACACTGGTAATATATAGGGTAATAAAACTCGGGTTTGATGATTTTGATATTTTTTAATCAATTTATCGAACCCCGATGCTAACCACTTAGAAGATTCTTGAAAACACAATGTTTTCAACTTTATTCAATTGTTATAAAGTTTTCATATGCTTATGGTTGATTTTTTTTAGATCAACTGAACTGAAGACTCAAGTCTGTCTTTCTG
Organism: Serripes groenlandicus; assembly: GCA_031761405.1. Taxonomy (NCBI): domain Eukaryota; kingdom Metazoa; phylum Mollusca; class Bivalvia; order Cardiida; family Cardiidae; genus Serripes; species Serripes groenlandicus. The sequence goes on from JASEVX010000014.1 coordinate 3,747,849, forward strand.
AATCTTTGTTGTATTATTAATGATAATGACTTCAATTGCAAAAAGGTCAGGGAAGCCTAATTCATTCGGGCATTTCCGAGAACTGTCCGGATCATCTTGCGCTCCGCTTTCCATTCCATTAATTGAAATCCAATTTCTGGTACCTTCTTTTGTTTCTAGTAATACTAGGTAAATACTCGAGATCCATTTAACAAATTGTTAAAAATTTAAAATAATTGAAATTACCACTTTTATTATTAAAATCGAACATTCATAAGTCACATAATTAATCAGAGACATATCTATTTCTGAATTAATTTATCAGGAAATGTAAATCGTCGGAATCGGAATCGAGAAAGCTGACCTGTGGCGCATATGTAATATCTACATTATCGGTAGTTTTACTTAATCGTGTTGAAAAATATAGACTGTGTACAATTAGACAAAATACACAGACGACAAACCAATTAACATATGTCCCAGTATAAATATTCCGATAATGCTTGGTAATCATCGGAAGCTTTCGCTAGCAATCACGGAAACCTATATTTACGCTGAAAAGTTAGTAGTACTTGTAGAAAATGTTAAAAAGTACCAAAATTCCATTACTTTATATTAAGAAAATATATGTCAAATACAAGGTAAATGAACTTTCGTCATTATGCCGTAAGTGCCTTTTAAATTGTATTTTTTAAATAAAAGATATTTACTGAAGAACATTTCAAAATTAAAGGAAAAATACAGTTTTCTTAACGGTTTATATGTAATTAAGAGGGAAATTTGGGTGAATGTATTCAAAGTTAAAAAGGACCAAAATACTATTAAGATAAAATACATAAAAATATATATTTATATCCAGGAGATATTTTTCTTGAAAACTTGAAAAGTCCCTTTTTAATTTTTTGCAAAATAAAACTGTTATAGAGAAAAAACTAAAAAGTTCCTCTCTAATTCCATGTAACTTTTGATATCGATTTTAGACAGTCGCTGATTCTCATAGTTGGATATTTAGCAATACATGCATGGGGACCGACAACTAATATGTAAATGAATCAACAGGCATACCGCATCCCCTTATGCGAAGCATTAAACGCTCCATGGAAGATCTAATAATTTCGTCGTTCCTTTTTTGTTCCAACCGATGCTTTGCTTCTTCGGCCCGACAGACAAACACTAAGGCATGTGTCTTAGGTGCATCATCTACTCCACGATCATTCGTCTCTGCTCCTGAATACTTGAAACAAATATTAAACCAAAGTGTTCTGTAGTGCCAGCCATATATATGAACCAGTACATGCTGAAACGTGTAGGTTTAAATCGGTATGTACATGTGCTCTGTCTTATCAGAATCTACACAAGTTGTAAGTAGCATATATCAAGCTGAGGTTAGTAAGCAGTTGACCTTTGATAGACGTTGCTGTTGCACAGGTTGTTATGAAGCTACAATGTTAATAAATGTCAACTCTTGCATGTTCCCATTGGCAAGGTCATATCAATTTCGACCTTCATAAATTCACTCACTATTCTACACTTAGATATGTCAGTGTACTACTTAAGTAAACACAAAACAATATGACCTTACTCAAGGCACATGCCAAAGTGTTTTGGTCACCAGGGAATCATGATATATTGTATTATGGTCTGATCCATATTTGAAAAAAATGCAATAAGCATCAATCAAGCATTATTTGAAAAGTGTACATTTAATAAAAACGCGCTAGCACAATTGGTTTGTTACAAGCCGGATTTTCAAAGGTTGTCGTTAAGTAGATACACTGATTTTGACATTTATTTGATTGCATTGTCAATATTTCAAATTTGATTTAGTATTTTTGAAAGATCATACGGGAATCATGCACGACGTTTTGTTTTATCTGTATTGCAAGTTTCCACGATTACGAAAAACAAATTGTGGGAATATTAACGATTTATTAAAAATCTAGTTAGACTATTTTGTTGTCAGTGTATCTTACTGATAAATTACTTACTAAATATCCATCGCCTATCTTTCCCTCGATCAGGTTCCCTATATGATCGCATGTAGTCTCACTATTTATCCATAGACCATGATTCGTTTCAACTTCTTGGAAACCAGCTATATCCCATATAGATATATTATGTAGAATCTCGTTGCTTTGCATGAACGTAATTTGTGTCGACTGAATGTAAAGGATTGAAAAAATATGAAATAATGTATCACTAATTTACAGTTATTGAGATATTTTTCTAAGTTATAAATTTCTCGGTAAGTTATAGATATTGTCTACTATGTCTTTTAAATATAGACATATATCTTTAATAAGTTGGTGTGTCCTCAAAAAGTCCCCATTTTACCAATCTCAACCATCACTAGGTTTAATAGAATATGTTTACGGCATTTTATAAACGTTGCTCTAGTCTGATATTATATCTATTATTTTTGGACGCGATGCGAATCGAAATCATGTTTTGTTAGTCTGTCAAGGTAATTTACATTTAAAACCAAGTACAGGGTGTCCCAAAATATCTGATACAGTTTCATACGTGCATATCTTTTACAGACTTTAAGGTTTTATGAAGATTTATACACCATTTTAATAAGGATGTTCACATGTTTTGTGTTGCAGATAAAAGGGAAGATATAACGACGCCATTACATCAACAGTTGTTTTCCAAGACAGTGTCGTCACAAATCAGTCAGCAGAAGTTATAACATTGTACTATACGACTCATTCTCGAATTACTGTTGGAACGTGTACCGGGTCCTTTAAGGGGGAGTTAAGTCAACGCGGGTTACCCATCTATGCACTAACCGATATACTAGCAGTACACATGGGCGGAGCCTATGTAAAATCAGTAGGAACCACCGGGTTCAGGGATGGTGGTGATGTCACCCACAAATCCCACCATGTGTAACGTGTACCTTGTCCTTCGTGGAGTTAAGCCATCGCGGGTCACAAATCCAGGCACTAACTGCGATGTACGTTGCTTAGCTTTGTGAAAAAGCCAACCACTGCTTGCGGTGGAAGCTAGATTTGATGGCGACGGCTGGCGTTTCCACAAAGTGTAAACAGTAAAAGAATCTCAGATATTTTAGGACACTCTGAATATTGGGAAAATGTTGTCTACGACGAGTGTCCCTTTTAAAAATACTAAATGGCTCTTGACTTCAAAATGTTACCAGAGCTGTTTTTAGGCTTGAATATTTGTTGGTAAACGGTAGTTCGTTTGTTGTTTGCGATTGTAATCGGAGGAAAAGTTATGTATTGTACAATTTTTCTCATACGGTTTCATCGTCAATCTGATCACATAGAAGCTCGAATACCGATTTGAATATCGATTTGAATATATAGCCAGGTCGTTATTCGGGGAAAAGGTTTGTTCGTTATTCTGATCACGTAGCAGCGCGAATACCGATTTGAATATCGATTTGAAATTATAGCCAGGTCTTATTCGGGGAAAAGGTTTCATCGTCATTCTGATCACGTAGAAGCGCGAAGACCGATTTGATTATCGATTTCATTATTGAGCCAAGTCGATATTCGTCAAAATGGTTATTAAATTGTTCCTCATTGTGATCGTATAATAGCTCAAATATCGATTTCAACATTTGATGATTAAGAGACCAGCTAACTTCACTTCGACTTTGTTACTGCCTAGGGCTAAGTTCATTGCAGGCAAGTGACGCCATCAAAGTGCAAACAAACACCAATAAGCCATATATATAAATACAAATGAAAAAAAATAATAAATATCCGTATAACTGCAGAAAGGACTTGAATCAGTCTACGGATGTGATCTACGCAAGGTCCAGAGGAAGGGGGTTCCAGTCTCTGTAATTCCTAGGAAAAAACTGTGCTTATACTTTTCGTAGTACAGTGTTTTTTATATCTTTTTTATATGACACGTAGTGAAAAATCGATAGACATACAAAAAACCCAATCTGGTATATTCATAGCATCAGCTGTGTTTGTAAATACCTACGTGGTAATGATGTGACGTGTACATCAATAATATACCTCGATTGTAAGGATGTACGCTTTAAAGTTGTTTTGATTGTCGTTTACGATTATGATAAGTGTATCTAAATTACACATTAACAAAAATAAAGAGGGATTTATTTCTGCTTGACTTATTCAAGTCCCGTCTGTAGACATATACAGCCTAAACCAACACAAATGTTTTTTATTTCATTTTTTTTTAAACATGCCTTATTGGTGTTTTTAATCATTTTGGTGGCGTCAATTGCCTTCGATGCACTTAGCTCTAGGCAGTAACAAAGTAGCGGTAGAAGTAAACTGGTGGTCTCTAAATCATATAATGTTGATTGAGAGCGCTTTGTAACGTTACTGTACGGAAATAGTTTCGTCCTTAGAAGGACGTGAAAAAGATTCAGTGCAATATCAATGAGTGCAATATCGGTCCGTGGATACTGCATCCTTTTTCCAATTGGAAAATAGGCGGAAAAATATCAAGGTATACAATAAAAGAGTGAATACCAATTTGAATATAGATCTGCATATCGAGCCTAGTCGATATACGGGAAAATGGGGATTTGTTATCATGTAGAAGCACGTATAATAATTTGATTAAATATTTGAATATCGAGCATGTCGATATTCGGGAAAATGGTGCCATTTTTATTATTTATCATGTGGAAAGTCAAATACCGATTTGAATATATTGCCAGGTCAATATTTTGAAAAACCGTGATTTTGTTTGTACTTATCATGTAGAAGGGCGAATAACGATTTTGATATAGATCAGAATATCGAGCCAGGTCGATATTCGAGAAGATGGTGCCATCGTCTTTTTGATCATGGCGTTGAAGGTCGAACAACGTTTGGAATATGGATCTGAATATCGAGCCAGGTTTATATTTGGGAACATTGTGGTCTAGACTCTCTGATCATGTACTACAGCGAATACAGATCTGAATATGCAGCCAGGTATATTCAAGATGATAGTGATTTTGTCTTAGTGATCATGTAGAAGGGCGAATACCGATTTGAATCGGTATTCGCCATTATACATGATCAGAACGACGAAGCACCATTTTCACGAATATCGACAATATTAAAGCGGTATTTACGCGTCTGTATGATCAGAATGACGATGAAGACATTCTCTCGAATATCGAAATGGCTCCATATTCAAATCGATAATCAAATCAATAATCAAGCTATCCAACACAATGAGGAAATCACCATTTTTCCGAAAACCGTCCTTGCATCATATTCAAATCAATATTCGTGCTTCTACGTAATCAGAATGACGATGAAACCTATTTTTTGAATATCGACCTGGCTCTATATTTAAATCGATATTCAAATCGGTATTCGCTCTTCTACTTGGCCAGAAAGACGATAACACCATTTGCCAAAATATCGACCTGTCTCTTTATTCAAATCAATATTCAAATCGGTATATCCCCTTATACATAATCAGAAAGACGATGTCATTATTTTCCCGAATATCAACCTAGCTCATTTTCAAATCGATATTTAAATCGATATTCGAGCTATTTTACGATCACAGTTAGGAAATAACCAGGCTCTACATTCAGATTTATTTTGTATCGATATTCGTCCTACTAAACAATGCAGTTAACGTATATTTAAATGCGTAACGGATTTCACGAATCTAGTACTGGCTGTACATTCGTTTCAGCTCGAAATGACCGAATATCAAACTTCGTGCCAACTTCACATACCTTTCTACTTTTGCATACAAATAATCTCTGCATGAGTATAACATTCGATACATTTAGAACTCATCAAAATCGTTTTTGAGATTACGGGGAAATAAAATCTCATACATTTACTCTAATACCACATTTAGGGGGAACAGTTACGTAACCCATTTGTGGATTATTATGAATATATGTTTAATGGAATATTGTATAACTTACGTTGGATCAATTGTTAACTTCATATTTCATCGAATTTCTAGTCAGTTTACGTCCTTATCTATTTAAGACTTTTATTTAACACTCTGTATATATGCTTTGTATATATTAGACTTACGCGTACTGTATTGGTTATATCTCCAGAACCTCTTGGTAGGTAATACGTTATTCTGCCTTCGGAAATCGTCTTTAAAGATTCAGTGAAAGAGGACTTTCCTGATCCAATAAATCCAAGTAATAATATTTGAAATTTCTGTTTTTGGCATTTGGTCTCAATCTCTTTTTCAATTTCAGCCGTTCCCTAAAACAATAATGAAAAGTTACTTTTACTACAGATGTTGCAAATTATAATTTAAACATAAGACATTTGAAGATCATTCAATAATATCAATTAGATATATGTACGAGATAAATCCCAGTATGAAATTTCCATTGTTAAATCAGTTGTTAGTTCTGCATGCTGAATATACAGTTGCTACTCAGCCAATGTTTTCGAAAGAGAAAATCTGTTCAAATAACCAACACAATATTCCTTTACACAATCAACAATACTCATTGTAAATCGGCTTATTTAAAACACAAGATGAAACACTCGATATACCTAATTGGATTCAAGTGTGCATGACTTAGCATTCGTGTCACAGATACATTGATGGGAAGCGTCATCCACCCTTTCCAACCTGCCGACTCCTTTTTGCGTGGATTTAAAAGTCGACATTTGAAAACAAATTCAGTGTTTGCCAAAATGTTTTTACTATCTTTACAATAGTTATTGGTACTTTTTAGAGGTTTTCGAAAAAGTTCCATATTTGTTCAAGGTCATTTGCTGCAGTTTGGTATCTGTGAAATGGTAAGTAATGTATTTGTGTGTGTTGTCATTTCTACAGGTTATTCAGCACATTACCTGTATAATATTTTGATTTGTTTCATCTAGAAGAAGATCTTCATCCATAGCTGGTCTCTGATTCTGATATTCCTCATCAGTTTCACTGTCATCTGACTCTTGCTGTTCTGTACCTGTAATCGAACAACATTCTTTAAGAACAACTAGATACCTTCCCCCAATAATATTATGTTTAACACATCGGTGGAAAAGAATCTAAGAGAATCATGGCCAGTATTCGTACTCGCGTGGCCGAATTTAGCTATCGATGCTCAAGACCGTTTAAATGAGAATGTATCTCTCTCGACGGCATAGCATTAAATAATAAAGTTTACATTGGTCCGTCAGTGCTTCCATGATATATAGGCCCGTCCAATGGAAGACGTAAACGTTGGCGTTCGTGAACAGAGCATATCGAGATCAGACTATTCATTATAGTTTCTTATAAGCATAAACAGATGTTTATTATGATAAGCTGGAACAGATGTTAATTCTGATAAGCTTGATAAGCTTGAACTGATGTACATGCTGAAATGAACTTTCATATTCCAGTAATTGAACATTTTCCTTAGACAAGCTTATATGCAAACTACCTATGTGTATAGGCTGCACCTTTCTCTAAATATGATACAAACATGATAAAACAAAGAAATATACCTGTCATCAACTGATTTCCCATGATAGGTTTTCTGAGTCCTACTAAATAGAAAGAGTGAGCTATAATCTGGAATCTGTAAAAAGCAAGCGAAAACCATTTGTATCAAGTGTAGTTTCACATCTGCCTCCGCACCCGTGCTCTCTGATCTGGCTATGTACTGTATACAAATTAGTCATAGATTGTTTATACGAACTGCAAGGAAGTATGTATAAGGATGCTCGGGATTGAAAGGCTGGCAGGTTTTTTTTCAAAGATACAGGAATTACGTTAAAGTTGGTTGGAGCACCATTCATATGTAGAAGTGTTTCAATGATGATACTTTAAACGCCTACTACTACCAATAGTACTTAATATTACTACAACTACTACTAGTAGTTTAAATAATTATAATTACAATAACAATAATAATGATTATATTGAAAAGAATAGACTTAAATAGTTTTTTAACTATTTTATTAACTGTTATCTTAAACATTTAAACAAGAATAATGCTTTAAAGAAAAATAATAAAGGGTATAAGAGTAAAACAAAGACGTGAAAACAAGAGTAAAATAAGAATAAACAGAGAAACTTACAGCTTAACAGCTTTCGTGTGACTTTATCAATTCGAAACTAATAGATAACAGATAACGCGTCAACGTCGTAACCTTACAAGGGCTTGCATAAGCGAACAACTCCCAACTATACTTCACAGTTTGAAATGTAAAACACACTGTATACATAGTCAGCTTTCAAGTTTAATCATACATAACTTATCGAGTGTTAAAGGGGAAAATGTTCACATCAAAGTTTTCGAACTTGATCAATCAGTATATAAATGTACCATTCAGACGTTTAAATCGAAATATCAGTTTGCTCATGACATTTGGGCATCTAAATTTGCAAATACTAAAAACATTTTGAAATCGCTACTTAAAAACTATCCGGAATCGATTTGTGTCTGACCAAACCATATACTGTTGGCTGCTTAACTCGACATTTTTAATTTGAAATTCCATCGAGTAGACTATGGACTATTCAAAAAGCAAAGCTGCCCGAGTCCATTTCAAAACTTCAACATTGAATTAAGCCTAGCCCCTTTTATGTTGCTTTAGTGGGTTAAGTGGCTTGCCATATATATATATACATGTATGCGGGTGTGTGTGGGGTGTGGGTCTGTGTGTGAGTGTGTGTGTGTGTGTGTTTGTGTGTGTGTGTGTGTGAGTGTGTGTGTGTGTGTGTGTGTGTGTGTGTGTGTGTGTGTGTGTGTGTGAGTGTGTGTGTGTGTGTGTGTGTGTGTGTGTGTGTTACTCCTACCTTAAATAACATGTGTTTCCAGTTATCCGCCGTGGCCGAGTAGTTAGCGTCAGTTATTTGAAACCGGGTGGCCATGCTAGACTAGTATTGGTTTGTTTACCAAATGATCATAAACTGTCGCCGTGATATAACGAAAATCATGTTGAAAATGGCATAACAACCAAATAAAACAAACATGTATGATTCCAGCGTATGTTAGATACATGAAATGTAATATTTCTTATCCATTACTCCATATGAAATGTATCGACTGATTAGAGCTTGCTGTTTTGAACGGGTGTAGTTTTTATTTGTAATCTTAACTCAGTCCTGTATTGATTGATTGTACAGGTTGGTTCCAAATGAGTTAAGGTGTTATTTAAGGTATATACATGAAACAAATCGGAATGATTTGTCACTCTATTCACTGAATGAACTATTATAAGAGTGATCTTCTTCAAAAACAACACAACTTAAATAGATGCTAAAACTTGAGCTTGTATCAGTAATAATAATTAACTACATGGAAAATGTACATGTAATATCATTTTGATAACAAAATAGACTAAATAAACACTCTACCTGATTAAAATATTAGGACATCGGCTTAAGGAAGATAACAATTGTACTCTGTTCTATATCATTATAAATGTAATTATATCAGTAAATTAATCTCTATGTCTATCTATATCGGTATGTGAGTGGGAATAGGTTCATATCTGTTCAAGTTTTAACTTCTATAGAAATAACACTCATGTATTAACATTTATGTTAAACATATTGTTTGCTAAAACTGTTATATCAGATATTATATGTGACGTTAAAGTTACAATAGTTTCCCCTTTAGCTCGACTATTCGGTGAAAATGAGAGCTTTAATCGGCGTCGGGGTCACACATTGGTTAAGGTTGTGCATGCATATTCAATTATTTCACCATTGTTCAGTCACTACTAGATGTGTTAAAACGTTCTACGATGCTTCCTTACTAGCCCACCTGAGTATGTAATTCAGTTAGATAACTCTATCCTGCATATAGGCAAATTAGAACCCTTTATTGCCTAGAAAATCTCGTTATAGTTTTGCGAGCAATTATCGTAATAGTTCATATCTCAGTTACTACTTGATGCATTGCATTGGAACTTTATATAGCCCTTCGTCCTTTATTATTTGACGTATCTGAGTAACTAAAAAGCAGTGGAATAAACGAGCGCTCTGTCTTATGGACAGCTCTTGTTTTACAAGTACCCCCCCCCCCCCGTATGTATTTATAAAATAGACAATATAGCCTCTAGTGGCTATGCCAGTTCTATTCACAGCAATTTCTGTTTATCTCACAATGCTTGCAAAATTCATTTGCTACAAAGTCACCATCCTAGTTTTTTTTCATGAAATACATGTTTGTGTATCTGTAATATGGAAAGTTGTAGTGAGCGTTTGAGCCTTTTCATACAGTGTGTGAAAAAAGTTGTCCGATGTCTAAAATTATTGAAAAAAGACAAATATGTAGAAACTTCTCCATTGAATTCATTGGTCAAAACTTTGTTTCTGTATGCAAATCAGCAACTCGTATACATTGTGATCAGGAGCATGTAACAATAGAATGGACATTACGCAAGCCTGCTTTTGTAGAGTTATATCCCTTTTGTTGATACCATGTGTTAAGGTCAATCAAAAAGATTAATGAACATAACTTTAGCTGGCATATTTAGTAGTAATCATCATTCTTTACTTCATTGTTCGGAAATATTTTCAATTACGTAACAGCGTATTGATGTTAAAGGCCAGGTCTCACTGTAACGATTTCGAGCTACTAATTAACTCGTGTACTAGTGAGTTACAACTTGACATATTTTCGACGAGTTTGTGATAGTTTAATTATGATTGGGACATCTGTTTGACCCCTTCTCCAGCTATGTTCAACATCAGTACGATATATGGATGACTTTTTCTCAACAATCAGCGAGTTTATACGAGAATGAGTGAGTCATGTTGAATTATTGTAACATGTTCACGAGTAGTAAAGAATGAGCTACGAGAAATGCCCGAGTGCATGCGACATATTGTGATTCGGGTATACGTTATGGTAGCCATGCAGCTGTTTTGGATTAGTCGTCGGGTCGATCTCATAAATGTAATATTACAGCCATTACCCATCGATTAAGAAACAAAGAATATCTTGCAGAAAAGAAAGAATATAAGAAACCGAAAAGGTCATATGGAGCTCTTGGAAATGCAGTGGATCGAGAGACAAGGTAAAGGGCACTAGGACTCAATTCATTTTTGTTTTAAATTAAATTCTTTATTTAAGTATGTATAAAGGCCTCCAGTCCATGTACATTTATATGTTCAAAGGATACAATGAAAATAACATCACTGTGATATATTGATTGGAAGAAAAGATAACAACAGTACTATATTCTTGGCACTTCGTAGAAGGTGACCAATACTGACCATCGTATGTATTAATTTGAAAGTGAAAATAGGCTGCAGTCATTCATTAATATCCTAAAGGGTTTTACCTTAGATGTTCTGTGAAATGGATCGGAATCTTTCTCAGATATTGTCTAAAAAAGACACGTGATACCAAATGTTCTGAAATATGATCTTAAGCTTAAGATTGCCATTGCCATTGCTCTCATGTCCTTTTCTTACGGGAAACACTACACGAGTCTTTACGGCGGTTCGAGAGTGACAGACAGCACAATTCGCTTCATTATAAAATAAGTTTGTAACGCCATATTGTTCTCTCCATCAGGATGGGACAAGTCATTCAAACGTGGTGTCGGTGCATAGGTAGGGTTTCATTTGTAAGCACTGCCTATGTTAAACCCTTTTCGACATACAACAAGTCTGTAGCAGACGACCTTTAAGCAATGAACGTAAAAATGAACTTTTCTACAATCTAACATTTAAATTAACTAATAATATGAATTAAGGCAAAGCCTCAGAAAGTTTCGGGAAGTGCATTCAGTCTCAACAGATGTAATCACCTACTAAGCTGTTGTGCACTAACGCATTAACTATTTTCTCAATTGATAATGAATCGAGTTGTAGAGAGAGAGTTCAAGTTTAAGCTGAGTCAACTTACTTCCCGAATGTCAAAGACTACTTTTACCAGTGAATATTGAACATTTTCCTAAGAGCTTTAAAGAGTATAAAACGTATTATGACCATGAATATTGAGGGAATATCCTGATAGCCATAATAATGCATTAATTAACATATACAATATGTTTATATGTCTTTGGATAAATGCATCAACATTTTGAAGAAAAAAAAAACATTTCTGCCAACTGAACTTGAAATCAGAGAGCAGTTGCAGAGGAAAAACGTTTAGATTTGTCATTTTACGATTTTTCTGATGCCACATTTCAGCATTGCTTTGAACTTATCAATATCCCTTGAACAATTTATGTAAAGGGTTAATTTAATAATGTTTTTTGCCAAACTATCTTGACATAAGACATGTAGTTTAAGAGGAAAATGGTTATGTTACTCCCTTTCTGATACCGCCTGGCAGCATTGATCTTAAACCACTCTGGAAAGGGCAACATAATGTTTTTTTTAAGCCAAATTATCTTGAAACAATACCCCAAACTCTGATGATGCCTGGCAACATTGTTTTTTATTTAATAAATATGACTTGAATAATTGTATGGATGGTCACATAAGGAGAATTAATGCAACAGTGTTATAAATTTGAAATTATACCAACAACTTCCTTCTTCTATCATGCCACATGCGGATAATATTTTACAACCAATCAATATGATTTGAAATTTGTTAGGGTTACGTAAGAAACTTTCCTGCCAAATTATACAGAAATACCAAAATACCTAAACATTGTGTCACTTTACTTCTTTTCTGATGGGGTAGTTTCCAGAATTCAACACAGAATTTATTCCTTTGAACATTTTGAAAGAGGACACCAAATCAATATTTCTGTGCAGTTTAGTTAAAATTGGTCAAGTAGTTTAAAAGCAGCTATTGTTTTAAATAAATAGTTGCTGGTAGATATTGCATGATGGATTGAGGATTATCACAAAAGCTGTGCTGATATTGATTAAATTGTATGTATTTAGCTACAGTGTCATTTTCCCCCAACTCCTGGCTAGACCAGGTGTTTTACCAGTTAAAACTTTAAGGTCTCAAAATGTAGCTAAACACATTTAATTTACGATCAAGATTGTCCTCAAAGAAAGTCGGACTAGTTGCCTATGATTTCAATTTCAAAATTAGTCAATGTCGTCTATAGAATGATTATAAACCATATGTTCAGATGGATGTTTGGGTAAATGCCTCATGTTCTTTACAAAAAAAAAAAGAATTCATAATAAATCGGAGCTTGTGATAGTTTAATTGTAATTTAAAAAACCTAACAAATGATGTTTTTCTAAACATTGAATTGTTATCTTACAACACTTTAATATTCTTATTACTGTTTAGACTTATGCAACAATGTCTCTTATATCATCTCATGTATTTGCTATGTAAAACATGAGTATAAGAAGTTTTTCAAATGCAATTACAAGTAGAATAAGCCATGTTTTTCAATGATTGAAATCATTTAATCAATATATGAAGAGGATGAACAATTGGGCCAAATTATTTTTAAATCAGGCCAGTATTTCAAAACAAATGCATTTTCATTGCAAAGAGGATACGCATTAAGGAACATTCTTATGAAGGTGGATTACAATGGACAAAGTGGTACAGAAGGAGACATTATTTAACACTTTCCCACTTGTAGATGACTTTTGAAATCACTGTGGCAAAAGGAGATAACGCTCATAGTGAATATTTTATCCTTTTGCAAAATTGTTATAAACTGTATTCCATAGTTTAGCTTTTATCCAAAGAGATTTCCCATATTTTGGCCTAGCTTTTTTAAATGTTGTCTGTGGGAAAGAGATAAAGAAAATACAGATGAGGAATGTCACTCATTACATCACATGATGCAAACCAACAAGACCCTGGAAAGAAAGTCCAGATCAAGCTTTAGACCCTAGTTTGAAAGAAACAAACAACTTAAGTCTAACCCTTTCCCTCATAATCATATTGACAAAATATGTTCAGTCATCTGCTGCAAAATTGACCTATGAGGGAAAGGGTTAAACATATTGAGCAATTATTTCAACTCTTATCAATAATTTTACTTTCATTTATAGAGACTTTCCATTTGTTTTGTTTAGATGTTTTCAAAATGGTCTGTTGCATATTTGTTTTATGTGAGAAAGGATTTAGGTTAATATGTTTTATTTGAACTGATATTCCATTCTCATTTGGGGCTACACCACTAAACTCCTGCTTCATCATTAATTTAATTATACTGTGCAAAGACAAAAAAACAAAACAGCTTTGTAACAAAGAACAATAGGTGACTAGGTCAAACTGAATACACTTTGTGGCAACATAATATACACAATGTTTGTATGCCTTTTGGTAAAAATAACCATATTCAAGAATGCAAATCTTTTGAGTGGACATGCACAGTACATTTCACCTATTTGAATCAATAAAATCTTTTCACAATTGAAGGTTATAATTTCATGCTAATCTAGATTAACTGCCGATTTATCAAAGAATAATTTTAACAGACATCATCAATTTAACGCTTTGAAGCTTTCCCTAATATAACAAATCTGCAGAAGACGACTTTGAAAATGTCTAATAAAAAATAAGGAACATTGTTAAAACCTATATAGAATGAAGATAATTTGTCACACATTGGTCAACATCAGCCCCTTTGAATGAATGTTAAAATATTTCATTTCATGTTGCCAGACGCATCTAACTTTTTATCAACATCAGGGGCTGCGCCCCCGAACCCCTGCAATTTCAATCTGAAAGAACAAGTTTAGCTGTACACATAGACAAAAATCTTTACATCTTTAAAATGTTTATATCTCATTAGAAACCATATTGTATTTTCCAGCTTGAAAAATTCTTGATTTCATTGACTGTGTAGTGTACATGTACTAACATAATATGTTTAAACTTTAACCTATATGAATCCATAAAATATTGTCGTAATTGAAGGTAGTAACAGAGTTTAGTAAATTCTGATTGAGAAGAAACTTTTTTCACAAGTGTGGACGGCCTTGGCGGTGTTTTGGTAGAACGTCTGCCTTTGGTGCGAGTAGTCCCACATTCATTTGGACTGGGGTGCTGCTTACCGTGCAGGAGGTCGCAAATCCGATCCCCGGACGGGTCAAGCCAGAACCTTAAAAAATGGTAATAATGACTGCCCTTCTTGATGCTCAGGGTTGCGGGGTTAGCATCACAACTGACTGGCTGGTGTCAGGATAAATAGACCAGTAGTACTGGTAACTTACCCAGTACACACTGTCAGATAACTAGAGAATTGTTGAAAGCGGCGTAAAACATTTAAAAACACACAAAACTATGACACATTAATTATTTCAAACCAGTACAAATGGGCAACTTGGATAGGTAATTGTCTTTTCTACAGATCTGCCAAGGTTCATTAGATTCAACACACTCACACCGATGGACCCACCAATTGATCACTTATAATTAATAAGCTGATCCATCGGTTAAATGAATAAAAATTGGTATTAACTAAATATAAAGAAATTTTATCTTTATCCATAAAGAAGTAACAATAACAAAATCTAAACCATCACTATAATGTCTGCCTCAAGGTGACGCAAGATTACAACATATATGAACAGAGGATATTATCAGTGGTTCTACTTATCAGAGAAGTAGATGAACGAAATACGATATATACTGTTCACAACTTCAGATTTGACTACGAGTGCGTTAAACATTGGGTACGAAACGGAACCCTAGTTTCATTTTAAGCATTAAGAAGCACTGGACATGTCTGACATGGAAAGAATGTCGCATGGTGCTTAACAATATTTATGCAATCATATACTTGTGAGGATGCAGCTCAAACTTACATCATGGCTCGGCAAAACACTCCCGAGTCTGCACATTATGGTTGTCTTTACATAAACAAAACAACATGACACCCATTGCCTAGCAATAAACATATCATGTGACAAATTTGCCTGAGAATAAACTGAGTGACCACAATTTATGACAAATGGGCCATGAACAACCGTTTTGAATGAATCACGATAACACCAGCTTACCTGACGGTCGTTGACTTTCAGCAGTTAGAGCCAGTTTAAAACAATAAATCCATTGAAAAGTTTTCTAAATGATAAAATGACCATCGTTTCCTGTATTTTGTTACCAACGATAGCATATCGGGTCTACTAGATCGAACAATTTAATCGAGTCGATACGGGCCAGAGGTCAACAATCCGCCATTTTTAACGTGGTTAATGAAAAGCTTGAAATTTGAATGCGCGTAGTGACACTGACGTCAATTTTATGGAATTGTTCTCTGAACAGAATCTTCGATACAGTTCCATGATGTAAACATTTGATATACAGTCTAAAATGTCCGAGTGAAGCCGCATGCCCCATATAATTCGTTTTGTGACAAGCAAAAAAAGCACCATAGTATATGTGACCTTTGACCCTGACCGTAAGAAGTTTCTAACCGAAACTTTATTATTGTGGCAAAACAAGTAGTTCATAGTGAGTTATTTCTTTTGTTGCCACATTTTTTTAAAGAACTAATATGCTACAGATGTATCAAACATTGTGGTATATGATTAAAAATCAAAGCACTGAAAGTGCTGACAACAAGGGTCTTACTGCAGATTATATTTAGATATGTAATTACCGATCCCAAAAGGCTAACAATAACATTTTGCTATGTCCATATATTGAATGATATACAACTACTTTGCTTAATTATGCACATCTAGGTAGTTCCTGTTTATCACACCTACTGGTCTACAATGGATTTGAGTCGTTATGTTGTTATGCAATTAACAAATACACATGTCATATTAAAGTCAAACGAAGGTCTCTGCTTAACAATAAGAAATAAATTTGAAGTACAATCAGTCCAATCATGTAACAAACTAATCCATTTCTAATGGTGTGTCACAAAGCAGTGAAGGTGAAACATTAAATGCAATGCTTCTGAATTTATTTTACAACATTTTAAACCATTTTAAACAGTTGGTTGCAGAGATGCCAAAGGATTTATAAAACACCTGAAGTATAAACCTTACCCACATACAGACGCTTTGTGACGCCTTTGCAGCAGACGACTTTTGGAATTATTGTGGCAAACGGAGAATTACTCCGTATATATATATTTTTTCACCGGAGAACTTTTTTCTAATTCAGAATGGGTGAAATATACCGAATTTTTAAAAATATTTTCCTCTAAATTCGCTTGTCTGATACAAATATAACGTGGTAGAAATCTTCGCATGGCGATTTTCTACAAATATAATCATATAGATGGGTTGTTAAACACGGCAATCGGGCGGATTCAGACAATGTGAAAATGAATAAATCTAAAAACTACATTCTTATGAAAGTGCCTGTCTGATTACAAGATATTCTAGAAGAACTGTTCATTCAGTGACCCTCTACATGTTTTTAGGTCTTATTCATTGGTTGAAAGTCATATAAACCAGGTGACATCTGAAAAGAAGAAATTGAACTTTAAGCTTCAAATTACATCTCATCCTTATCTACTGGACACATTTAAAACAAATTGGGTAATATGATCATTAAACAAGAGCTGTCTCATAACAGCACGCTCGACTATTCGAAAGCTTGTCAGTAAAATAATTGTTTTGTCTAAGAAAATGAATATTGTGATATTGTGTAATAATACAGATCAAAGGTATGAAACTTATTCTAAGACTGTTTTTAAGAACATTACATGCGCAAGGCCTTGCACCCGTATTCTGTAAGCCACCTGAACGTGTTAGTGTAATGAATGTTGACTTGGATTTGCAAGTGAAAGGTCTGTGGTTCGCTTCCCGGCAGAGGCATTTCTTTTCTCTCTTTCATTCATATCAAAACCAAAGTATATAAATAATTCAAATATTACATATTTAACTTTGTTTTCTGTCATTCTAATAAGTAAGACAAACTATCAAATAATATGCGCATGTTCCATTTCTTCGTGTTTACTCATATTGATCGCCGTTTATCTTTTTTAAAGATATTTCTTGTTGATCATGAATTACTTTGTTTAGTTAAAAATTGATTTGCATATACTTATTTAAGACTGCTGCATACTTATTATTTAACATTTCAAAAAGTAAGCCCTTTAAATTCCATATAATAGTGTGGTAATATGTCGTTTTGATAACAAATATTCTAAATATAGAAGGACCTGCATCTGCAAAAAAACCTTTTAAGGATTTCTGCTGGTATATATTTTTGGGTTGCGGGTAGCTACATGTATAGGGGAGAGGTAAATGGGTATTATGATGACTATGTTATCACAAGCATTTGACATTTGAAAGTTTGATGAGAAAATATTGAGAAATTGCCGAATTATTGCTGACTATAACTTATCATGACAACATCTAAGTACAAAAAGGTACATAATATTGTCAAATTCGACTTTGTCGAAAAGATATTGGTTGCATCAAAACCCTGCTGTCATAAACAAAATAATTTAAGAATTTGATGAAAAAATATTGAGAAATGGCAAAGAAATAGCTAAGGTTATAATTTTGTGACAAAACACAAAAGTACAAAAAGGGGAATAACTCTACACTTATGAATAACAGAGTTATATGACTTTCTGCAGTTGTTTACATTGTCATTAGAGAAAAAAGTATGCCAAGTTTGAAGTAAATATGTCTGATAGTATACAATATATTAGTATTTGTAAAAATCTTTAACCAACTCAGACGCCGGGGCGAGTGGAATAGCCTCCATATTCTTCATTCTGTCCTGATGCATCATTACATATATTTTTAACACTTTCAAATAACGATGTTTTCGTTTATACATATTTTACAGATGAAATTAAGTCACCTGATGCAGATTTAATGTATAGGCAAGGGATAAAGGATGTAACATTTAAACAGTTATATATATATACTGTACTAGTCAATGGCGGAGGACAATGAGGGCAAACTGTCATATTCCGGGTAATTAATCACTTTTCCACAATGAAGTAAGAACCACTTTCTTCAGTGGTCATCTTCCTCCATTGTTTTGTGTTGAACTTAATGTGATGCTTGGCTGTTCCTGATGAATGGTGTGTTCAAGGTTTTCAGGAGGAGAAGAGAAATATCTGTCATAACTTTCGTTTAAGGTTAACTTTTGCTTATATTCGCAAATTCATAATCGTCGCGAATAAATGTCCGGAACGTTGAGATAACCGAACATATGCATTTTTAGTCAATTTGATGATTAAAAGTATTAATACAGTTAAAGCAATGTATGCGTTCATATACATTGTCCACGTAACTTTTCTCATTAGCTGTCTTCTATATCAATATGTTAATATTAAAATGATACGTAATCTGCGTTTGCTATATATAGATTAGTGATACACAAACAGTCTCGATTCTCCTTAGACTGCAAACCAAATAAACTGGTCCAATAAACACACATGTTCAATGATGAAAACAATTTATATAAGTTGTGCTGACCTACAAAAGGAATAAAACAGTAACGCATTAAGGAAAGGGAAATTTGATGGTTTCTTTTCTTTCTTTTATATTACAGTAAACACATTCATTCGATAGTTTATAGGGTTGTTCTGATAAGAAACATTTCGATAAAGTCAAGAGAAGATAACAACCTGGCAATAAAGGCTACGGACATGTGAGTAAATATCGAAAAATATCAGAAACATTTTGCTGCTTTATAATAATTTCTTATCGAATGATACATTTCATTTAGGTGCCTATTGGTTCTCCATAACGGAATACTATCAAGATACAATGGAGAGAAAAACTAATTAAGCTATAACTTTAGCTAATTGCCAACATATGTAATAACATGTAGATTGTCAGTGACTCTTCTGGTGAGATTGTGTGGATATAGAGGCTCACATACATCTTCATTGTACGCGGATGCGTTTAGACCTGGTACATATTAGTTACGTATATACGTTAAGGGGTGTTAGATTCGACACGATGTATTAAGTCGTGAAATCACACTTGGTGTGAGTTTAATTCAATTCACTGTTAAAGTATTGTTGATAGATTTACTTAAGCATGCAATTAATTTACGCTCGTTATCCTCTAGAAGTAAAGGGTGTTGGAGATGTAGATGAGACGTCCTGGAAGTATCGTTTAACTATAGTCTTGTGTATTCGACACTTTCAAAGAACCGAGTACGAAATATAACATATGAAATATAATATCTTGCTTTTCAGATTTGTTTCCATGTTCCCCTTAAACATGATTTGCAAACACAGATTTCCTGAATTATTATTCATGTTTACAAAATTTATTCAATGCTAGCGGCCATATCCTGTATGGTCTTTAATTATTGAAACAGTTAGTGACTCAACTTTCCTGAAATCCTAAAGACATGGCCGTAATGAATGAATGAATGAATGGTGTTTTAAGGCCCGTCGATAACTAAGGGCATTTTGGGCGCTTAATAATTTACTTACTCTAAATGATGAAATAATTGAAATTGAAATATAAATAACCAGTAATAAACAATCAAACATGATGTATGCCATACTTAACATTTAATATATATGTAAAACAACATGTAAGCCAATGTAAAAAAGGGTTTAGGCAAACAAGCCAAACATTACTATGTAATACTAAACATAAAGATAAACACTATCTGAGAAAATGTGGAACAGGATCAGTAAAAGTAATGGATGTACAAAAGCACGATTTCAGAAATAATCATATCTTATTAAAAATAATATGAATTAAGGCAAGCCTCAGAAAGTTTCGGAAAGTGCATTCAGTCTCAACAGATTTAATCACGTACTAAGCTGTTGTGCACTAACGCTTTTACTATTTGCTCAATTGATAATGGATAGAGTTGTCACCCAGGGGTAGAGAGTTCAAGTTCAAGCCGAGTGAGTCAACTTACTTCCCGAATGTCAAAGACTACTTTTACCAGTGAATATTGAACATTTCCCCAAGAGCTTTAAAGAGTATAGAACATATTATGACCATGAAGTTTGAGGGAATATCCTGATAGCCATAATAAATGCATGAATTAACATATAAAATATGTTTATATGTCTTTGGATAAATGCATCAACATTTTGTAAAAAAAAAAACATTTCTGGCAACTGAACTTGAAATCAGACAAGCAGTTGCAGAGGAAAAACGTTTAGATTTGTCATTTTACCATTTTTCTGATCCCACATTTTAGCATTGCTTTGAACTAATCAATATCCCTTGACCAATTTATGTAGAGGGTTAATTAAAGAACGTTTTTTGCCAAACTATCTTGACATAAGACATGCAATTTAAGAGGAAAATTGTTATTTTACTCCCTTTCTGAGTTTTTTTGGCAGCATTGATCTTAAACCACTCTGGAAAGGGCAACATAATGTTTTTTTAAGCCAAATTATCTTGAAACAAGACCCTACACTCTGATAATGCCTAGCAACATTTGTTTTTATTTAATAAATATGACTTGAATAAGTGTATGGATGGTCACATAGGGAAAATTAATGCAACAGTGTTATAACTTTGAAATTATACCTGCAACTTCCTTTTCCCATGCCACATGCGGATACTATTTTTCAACCAATCAATATGATTTGAATATTTTTAGGGTTACATAAGGAACTTTCCTGCCAAGTTATACAGAAATACCAGAATACCTAAACATTGTGTCACTTTACTTCTTTTCTGATGGGGTAGTTTCCAGAATTCAACACAGAATTTATTCCTTTGAACATTTTGAAAGAGGACACCAAATCAATATTTCTGTGCAGTTCAATTAAAATTGGTCAAGTAGTTTAAAAGCAGTCATTGTTTAAATAAATAGTTGTTGGTGGATATTGCATGATGGATTGAGGATTATCACAAAAGATGTGCTGATATTGATTAAATTGTATGTATTTAGCTACAGTGTAATTTTTCCCCTACTGAGATTTGAACTCAGAACTCCTGGCTAGACCAGGTGTTTTACCAGTTAAAACTATAAGGTCTCAAAATGTAGCTAAACACATTTAATTTACGATCAAATTGTCCTCGAAGAAAGTCACATTTAGTAAATGCCTCATGTTCTTTACCAAAAAAAGGAATTCCTAATAAATCAGAGCTTGTGATAGTTTAATTGTAATTTAAACAAGAGCCCCAAATGTCACAAAATACGACTGTCCTGTTTTTTTGAGACCAAGTTTAGTGATAATTGGTTGTACGTCATGCACATTTAGAGAGCGAACACTGTTAGTACAGTTTTGGCCATTCCGAGGGACATAAGTATGTAGTGACTAAGATAACATTGTAAGTTATTGAACCTGACCAAGATATTCTGCCCATCAACATATTGTCTAAATTTGGTGATGATCGGATAAAGGCTTCACAAGTTAGTTAGCTGACAAGACCAATTTTAGGTAATTTCTATAATAAAAGGGTGATAACTCTCTATTGACTAAAGCGATATGGCTAGTTATCAAACTTGTCCGAGATATTATGCCAATACACATTCTGACAAAATTTAGTGTTGATTGGTCAAAGGCTTCTAAAGTTATTGAGATGACAAGACAAATTATAGGTAATTTCTATAATTAAAGAGCGATAACTCTCGATTGACTAAAGCAATATAGCTAGTTATCGATCTTGTCTGAAATATTATGCCAATACACATTCTGATCAAATTTGATGATGATTAAACAAAGGCTTCTAAAGTAATTGAGCTGACAAGACCAGTTTTAGGTAATTTATATAAATAAAGGGCAATAACTCTCGATTGACTGAAGCGATATGGCTAGTTATCCATTTAGTCCGATATTTTATGCCAATACACTTTCTGACCAAAATTGATGATGATTGGCCAAAGGCTTCTTAAGTTATTGAGCTGACAAGACCAATTTTAGGTAAATGCTATAATTAAAGGGCGATAACTCTCGATATAGCTAGTTATCAAACGTGTACGAGATATTATACTAATACACATTCTGACCAAATTTGATGATGATTGGACAAAGGCTTCTTAAGTTATTGAGCTGACAAAATACTGGATGCCGCCCGCCTGTACGCTTCAGGTAAAACTATAATACGTTCCGTTAAAAAACGGGCGTATAAAAACCTAACAAATTATGCTTTTCTAACATTGAATTGTTATCTTACAACACTATAATATTCTTATTACTGATTAGACTTATGCAACCATGTCCCTTATATCATCTCATGTATTTGCTATGTAAAACATGAGTATAAGAAGTTGTTCAAATGCATTTACCAGTAGAATAAGCCATGTTTTTCAAGGATTGAAATAATTTAATCAATATATGAAGATGATGAACAATTGGGCCAAATTATTTTTAAATCAGGCCAGTATTTTCAAAACAAATGTATTTCCATTGCAAAGAGGATAAGCATTAAAGAACATTCTTATGAAGGTGGATTGCAATGGACAAAGTGGTACAGATGGAGACATTGTTTAACACTTTCCCACTTGTAAATGACATTTCGAGGGCTTGGCGTGAGACGGTTGTAACTAAAAACCTATTTTGAAAACTCTGGTTTAGGGGCAATTTTGACCCCTTTGTAAACAATGCAAATTTAGGTGCCATTGCTCAGAACGAGCAATGGAACCTGAATTTCCATTGTTTACTAAGAAAAATGATTTAACGCTTATAAAGAGTTTATGGCAAGGTGATTAACCTTGGTAAAAAAATACCAATTTGAGTTACAACCGTTTCATGCCAAGCCCTCGATTTGAAATCACTGTGGCAAAGGGATATAACGCTCATAGTGAACAAGCTTTAGACCCTAGTTTGGAAGAAACAAACAACTAAGTTTAACCCTTTCCCTCATATGGACGTTTTCTGATGCCTCTGCAGCAGATGGCTTTTTGAATACAGTGACAAAAGAAGAAATTGCTCAAAAAGAGCAATTTCTCCTATTGCCACAATTGTTTCCTCTTTAAGTTATAGGTTGTCCATTCAATTATAGAGATTTTCTATCTTTTGACAAAATACGTTCAAAGTCATCTGCTGCAGAATTGTCGTATGACGGAAAGGGTTAATCATATTGAGCAATTATTTCAACTCTTATCAATAATTTTACTTTCATTTAAAGAGATTTTCCATTTGTTTTGCTTAGATGTTTTCAAAATGGTCTGTTGCATATTTATTTTATGTGAGAATGGATTTAGGTTAATATATTTTATTTAAACTGATATTCCATTCTAATTTGGGGCTACACCCCTAAACTCCTGCTTCATCATTAATTCAATTATACTGTGCAAAGACAAAAAACAA
The DNA here is from genome assembly GCA_031761405.1 of Serripes groenlandicus. Classification (NCBI taxonomy): domain Eukaryota; kingdom Metazoa; phylum Mollusca; class Bivalvia; order Cardiida; family Cardiidae; genus Serripes; species Serripes groenlandicus. Next base: position 3,771,823 of record JASEVX010000014.1, read on the forward strand.
AAAACTTTGTAACAAAGAACAATAGGTGACTAGGTCAAACTGAATACACTTTGTGGCAACATAATATATAAACATTGTTTTTATGCCTGTCAGTAAAAATAACCTGTTCAAGAATGCAAATCTTTTGAGTGGACATGCACAGTACATTTCACTTAAATATGAATCAATAAAATCTTTTTACAATTGAAGGTTATAATTTCATGCTAATCTAGTTTAACTGCCAATTTATCAAAGAATAATTTAAACAGACATCATCAATTTAATGCTTTGAAGCTTTCCCTCATATGACAAATCCGCAGTAGAAGACTTTGAAAATGTCTACTAAAATATAAGGAACATCTCTATAATTGTTAAAACCTATATAGAATTCAGATAATTTGCCACACATTGGTCAACATCAGCCCCTTTGAATGAATGTTAAAATATTTCATTTCATGTTGCCAGACGCATCCTCAACTTTTTATCAACTGAAAACAACATCAGGGGCTGCGCCCCCGAACCCCTGCAATTTCAATCTGAAAGAACAAGTTTAGTTGCACACATTAAAAAAAAAAATTGTTTACATCTTATTAGAAACCAGCATGTACATTCCAGCTTGCAAAATCCTTGATTGTATTGACTGTGTAGTGGACATGTACTAACATTATATGTTTAAACTTTAACCTATATGAATCCATAAAATCTTGTCGTTATTGAAGGTAGCAACAGAGTTAAGTAAATTCTGAGAAGAAACTTTTTTCACCAGTGTGCCTATAACACAGTGGACGGCCTCGGCAGTGTTTTGGTAGAACGTCTGCCTTTGGTGTGGGTAGTCCCACATTTATTTGGACTGGGATGCGGGAGGTCGCGAGTCCGATCCCCAGTCGGGTCAAGCCAAAACCTTAAAAAATGGTAGTTGTGACTGCCATTCTTGATGCTCAGGGTTGCGGGGTTAGCATTACAACTGACTGGCTGGTGTCAGGATGAATGGACCAAAAGTACTGGTAACTTACCCAGTACACGCCATCAGATAACTAGAGAATTGTTGAAGGCGGTGTAAAAAACTAAAACATTTAAATACACACCAAACAATGACACAGTTAAGAGACATAGCCAGTACAAGAGGTAGCAATGCCATAAAGCCAAAGTGTAACTGTACGGTGTCAGGTAAAATTTACTACTTGTTCATTGGTTCAAACCAGTACAAATGGGCAACTTGGATAGGGAATTGTTTTTTCTACAGATCTGCCAAGGTTCATTAGATTCTACACATTCACACGGATGGACCCACCAATTGATCACTTATAATTGATAAGCTGATCCATCGGTTAAATGAATAAAAATTGGTATTAACTACTAAATATAAAGAAATGTTATCTTTATCCATAAAGAAGTAACAATAACAAAATCTAAACCATCACTATAATGTCTTCCTCAAGGCGACGCAAGATTACAACATATATGAACAGAGAATATCTTCAGTGGTTCTACTTATCAGCAGATGAACGAAAGACGAAACATACTGTTCACAACTTCAGACTTGACTTCAAGTGCGTAAAACATTGGGTACGAAACGGAATCCTTGTTTCATTTTAAGCATTAAGAAGCATTGGACATGTCTGACATGGAAAGAATGTTGCGAGGTGCTTATAAAAACTATTTATATAATCATACTTGTGAGGATGCAGCTCAAACTTACATAATAGCTCGGCAAAACACTCCAAGTCTGCACATTTTGGTTGTCTTTACAAGCATGTTAAACACGAACGGCAACTCTAATGTAACGGGAACATTGCAAATAATGATCATGTTTCGCACAAGTATGGTTTCGTGACACAAAGATTAAACAAAACAACATGACTCCCGGCCATTGGGCCTAGCAATAAACATATAATGTGACAAATTTGCCTAAGAATAAACTGAGTGACCACGATGTGTGACAAATGTGCCATGATCAACAGTTTTGAATGAATCACGCTAGCACCAGCTTACCTGACGGTCGTTGACTTTCAGCAGTTATGGACAGTTTAACGCAATAAATCCATTGAACAGATATCTAAATGATAAAATGACGGGTGTTTCCTGTATTTTGTTACCAACGAACGCATATCGGATCTACTAGATCGAAAAATTTAATCGAGTCGATACGGGCCAGAGTTCAACAATCCGCCATTTTTAACGTGGTTAATGAAAAGCTTGAAAGTTGAATGCGCTTAGTGACATTGTCGTCATTTTTATGGAATTGTTCTCTGAACAGAATCTTCGATACATGTTCAATGCTGTAAACATTTGATATACAGTCTGAAATCGGAAAGCGGATGTCCGAGTAGATCCCAAATGACCCATAGAGATCGTTTTGTAACAAGCAAAAATAGCACCATAGTATATGTGACCTTTGACCCTGACCGTAAGAAGTTTCTAACCGAAACTTTATTAATTTCCCTTAGGAAATCAAATAAAAGTTCAGGTTTGACAGACTCAAAGAGTGACGCATGCTTTGAGTTTTGAAAAATCGATCACGTATTGGAGCGAAATCAGCACATTCCAGAAGAATATGCTGTACTGAAAGTTGTGTAAAACATGGAATACATTGAGGTGCTTCCTTACCTTTCAGTAAGTATGCATGAGTTAACCATGTGTGTCCAATGCGTAAACGAGCAAGAACAATTTCCTCTCGGCGAAGGTATCGTTAAACTGGCAGCCACTCACCAAGTACTGGCTTGATTGAGTCGAGTTTATTATTCACTTGATCATTCCAATCACTTTGCCAATCATCGTATAGTAAAACATTTATTAAAGGTTTAAAATCGGAATAAAGTATTTTAAAGGGCAAGATATCTTGTGAAAGTGCATATTTTGCTGCCAAGTCAGCTTGTTCATTACCGCGAATGCCCATATGACTTGGGATCCAGCAAAAAACTACATTCGATGTAGCACATATATATGATCGTTTAGACAGGATATTAACAACAAGAGGATTTTTAATTTTCTCATTCTGAAGTGCCTGCATAGCAGACAATGAATCGGTAAATATAATATACCGCCAATAACCTTCTGATTTAATAAAGTCCAAAGCTAAATGTATTGCCTTCAACTCGGCGGAAAAATAGAAGAATTATCTGGTAGTCGAAATGTTATTACATCGCTATCAGGAACTGCGACAGCAGCTGCCATTTTGCCATCCTTAGAATCATCCGTATAAATAAGCAAGGCGACTTTTTATGCCAAAATCATAGAGATCATTCATAATACCATATTTCGTGGTAGTGTCATATGCACTTTCTAAGTCAAAGAAGTCAAACGTGCTCCTTTTTATTGAATGCTTCTCTGATAAAAGTTTCAGATAGGATCAAATGATCCACTGTGCTTCTATGTTTACGAAAACCAGACTGGAAAGTAGTAATAAGTTTGTTCTTTTCGAGAAACCAAACAAGTCGGTCGTTCACCATTCTTTCCATGGTTTTACATATACAGCTAGTTAAGGCTATAGGACGATAATTCCCAGGATTATTTGTATCTTTACCAGGCTTGGGAATTGGAATAACGATGGCCTCTTTCCAAGATCTCGGGAGATTCCCCGTTCGCCAAACCTGATTATAGACGTCAAGTAAACAAGAAAGGGACCGGAAAGTTGAATGTTTAATCAGTTGAAAGTGTATATCATCTGAACCCGCAGCGGTATCATGGCACTTCTTGAGAGCCGATTTTAATTCTTTTAAGGTAAAAGCTTTATTGTAGGCCTCTTCATTTTTCGATTTAAAGTTAATTTTCCGTTTCTCCTTCTGCTTTTGAAATTGTTGAAACTTTGGAGAATAGTTTGAAGAGGACGACTTTTGTGCAAAGGAATCTGCCAACGTGTTGGCAATATCTTTCTTTGAGGTAGTGACACCGTCTGACGTGTTCAGATGATTCACACTAAGCGAACTGATCTTTCTTTTTATTTTCTGTATCATGTCCCATGACTTTTTGACAGATGATCTAGAATTTAATCTATATATATCTAGATCCTTAAACGATACTAGTGTCTGGCTGCCGGTGTCGTTTAGTGTTAAACGACACTGGAGTCTGAAAAAAGAAAATGATATAACCAGTTCCTTAAACGATACTAGTGTCTGGTTGCCAGTGTCGTTTAGTGTTAAACGACACTGGAGTCTGACAATTGATTACATTGTTATCTAGTTTCTTAAACGATACTAGTTTCTGGTTGCCAGTGTAGTTTAGTGTTAAACGACACTGGAATCTAAAAGTTGAAAATTATTTGCTCCGTTTCCTTAAACCATACTAGTGTCTGGTTGCCAGTGTCGTTTAGTGTTAAACGACACTGGAGTCAGAAAAATGAAAATGATATAACCATTTCCCTAAACGATACTAGTGTCTGGTTGCCAGTGTCGTTTAGTGTTAAACGACACTGGAGTCTGAAAAAAGAAAATGATATAACCAGTTCCTTAAACCATACTAGTGTCTGGTTGCCAGTGTCGTTTAGTGTTAAACGACACTGGAGTCTAAAAGTTGAAAATTATTTGCTCCGTTTCCTTAAACCATACTAGTGTCTGGTTGCCAGTGTCGTTTAGTGTTAAACGACACTGGAGTCAGAAAAATGAAAATGATATAACCAGTTCCTTAAACGATACTAGTGTCTGGTTGCCAGTGTCGTTTAGTGTTAAACGACACTGGAGTCTGAAAAAAGAAAATGATATAACCAGTTCCTTAAACGATACTAGTGTCTGGTTGCCAGTGTCGTTTAGTGTTAAACGACACTGGAGTCTGACAATTGATTACATTTTTATCTAGTTTCTTAAACGATACTAGTGTCTGGTTGCCAGTGTCGTTTAGTGTTAAACGACACTGGAATCTAAAAGTTGAAAATTATTTGTTCCGTTTTCTTAAACGATACTAGTGTCTGGTTACCAGTGTCGTTTAGTGTTAAACGACACTGGAGTCTGAAAGTTTATTAATTATATATCTAGTTCCTTAAACGACACTAGTGTCTAGTTGCCAGTATCGTTTATGATAAACGATACTAGATTCTGGTTGCCAGTATCGTTTATGATAAACGATACTAGATACTAGACACTAGACACCAACTTCACCTTACCTTACACCTTGACCTTTAATATTTTCAATAATTTCATCTGTTTTGCAGTTTTCAAGTTCCCTGCATCTTATGACACCCTTTGATGAATTAAAAAAAGAGTGAGCATATATTTTGACAGTGACCTTAAAAATACGTCTTGTTTCAATAGATTTAAAGAGTGTTGTTTAGTTGATATTTCTACAAGTAAAAATCAATTTTTAAACTCAGTACGGATTTGGGTGTCACAATAAAACTTGAAATTTGCTTTTCAATTACAAATGGAGAGAGCTTTGAAATAAATTGATTTTCATCCGTCGATTCAATTAATATGAATCGAGGAAAAGTAGAACTTAACCGGTGATTTTCATCACCGGAATCTAAATCATTAGTTCGGTTTCACTTGGCTTTTCGTTGGTTGGCTATGTTATGTTTTGATAGTTTCATCGGTGGTGTCCTTCACCCGCCACGGAGTCTAACAAGGGGACGTATTCTGGGGATATTCATCTCGGTCTTCGCCAAAGGTACACCACCGGTATACTCGTCTAGAACAGACTAAATTGAGCAACTGATATTTAATGTGTAATCCCACCACCAAGCATGGATTAACATAAGAAAGTGAACGATCGTCAATCAAACATCTATTTTAACCGATTGACCCTGAAGCCATTGCCTTTTCTCAAATGTAAACAGGTACAAATATTTATGAAATAACATCTTTCGTAAAAAGTTAATATAACGAAAAGGAAAACGTAGATAAATAAAGTGTATCAGGGCTAAACATGACCAGCCGATTGGTCAGGGCGGGCGTTCCTGATCTCCCGTTTAACTCAACTCAAGGCCAAAGCAGTACATTGTAGAATCGGAGTTTAAAATTGCCATACTACGAGCCTACTCAACTACAAGGATCCCATCATCAGACGACACGGGTTGCAGCTCACGGCAAACGAGCAGGCACAGTGGTGGATTTATGCCACACTGTAGTGCGACAGCTGGGCTATTTCTAATAGAAATGGGTAGGGCATGGCCGTAAGATTGGAAACTGAAAGGTCACTTCAGGATTTTTCAATGACGTTGCACACGGTTTTCAGCCCTATTACATTTTTTGCGTAACTGACATTTAAGTTGTCTAAATTATATATATTATAAACATAAAAAGGTATAAGATAATAAACAGTTTAAATATCCCAAACATAATTTAAAGTATCACAGTACGTTATTTGTTTTTATTCTTATTTTATTCACACAAAAGTGAGGCGCGTTTTTACTGATGTTAGAATTACATTCGAGCTCACAATACTAATGAATCGATGATGTTTCATCAATTATTACATTTTTTTGCCTAGATGATGTGGAGATACGTTAAATTCGTTACAATCTACGTTTTAATGGTGACACTACAAAATAAACAAAGAAAGGGTCAGAATCAGATTTAAAAAAATGGATGCGTCAGATTTTTACATTTTAACACATTTCTTTTTAAATTAATGTATAATCGGTTTTCTTGAAGTAAAATGTTTTTCTTTCTTAAAATATTCTCATATGACCTTTCAGTTCATCCACTTTATTACATGAATTCAAAATTTCAGTTGAAAAAAAGTACCCGAAGATGGTATTTTACCCTGTTTTCTGTGTTTTCTGTGTTTCAAAAAAGTCTTGAAATATTCTTTTAGCAATATTTTTTCTACTTATAATGTAATAATATATGATATGTAGCGGTATAACGGTATTTACTGTGAAATGAAACAAATCCACTATTCCTTTAGTTGAAGTTACGAAATTGAAATAAGAGATAACTACCAAATAAGTAAAGAAAGAGAATGTCGAAATTCATAATCAAATAAGCAATGGGGAATTACAATGAAGCACTTTCTTATTAACCCGACGCGACTGCTTTGCCATACTTTTTACCTAACGCAACGTTAATTGTATATGGATGAAAATTAACCTTATATCTTGATCAATGAAATTTCCAGATTTGTGATATTTCACACATGACAGATATCAGGTCAGTTGCATACGCATTTCGACGAAAGCATAATATGTTGACCTCAGAAAATATTTTAAAAGTTCTCAGCTGACGAATAGTACTTTGTCACGCGAGGAAAGGATGCGAAAAATGTAATCAGGAACTAAGAATAGAAAAATCAAGTTTAAATACTCAAAGAAAAATGTGTATGCTTGATGATAAATAAATACAGAGGACTAGTGATATCTTGAAATGGACCATTAATTTCTTCGACGTAATCGAGTAATCCATCGATTTATGTATAACTTAAGTGTGTATTGATTGATCCGTTTCAGATAAAAGTTCAAGTAAACGATATATTCAAATTTTCTGATTTTCGAGTGATCACCTTTCCTCGATATATTCCTGATATAGTGGTAGATCGTCCGCGTCCGCTGCAAGAGGTCGTGTGTTCGATCTACGGCGGGATCATAACAAAATACTTTTATAAGGGTAGTAATGGCTGCCCTCCTTGGCGCTAAGCGTTGCGGGGTTATCTTTACGACTGACTGACTAGTGTCAGGATAAATTGACCAGTAGTACTGGTAACTTATCCAAGAAACTCTGTGATATAACTGAAAAAAATCTTGAAAGCGGTGTAAAACGTCAAACAATCAACGACTGTTTTGTATTTGTATTCTACCAACCTTGTTTCGATATTATTCAGGTACGTGTATAAATATATTGTAAAAGTCAATAGAATGTCACTCTAGACAATATGATGTCTTATTTTAGACGTTATTTCAAGTTTAACATTTGATGTCATCTTTCATCTTTCATCTTTCATCTTTTTATAAGAGTATAACACGAAATTGCCAAATTACACAGCAAATAATGTACAAAGTGCATTACGTCAGCTGTGTAATTTGAAAAATTCGTGTTATACTCTAATAACTGCACCAGAACATACATTTAACTCATATAGTTGCATATTAGGGGGAAAAGGTTATTTTTTAATAAAGAATAGTGTGAAAAGGGAAATATGAATTTAAAATTTGGATCTCTTTCTTATATTCAAAGTAGTTCCGTGACCTGATCGTGTGATAAATTTCATGTATCGGGAAAAAACGCAATTCCTTTAAGTCACGTGATCCGTTTTAAACCAATCAAAAAAGGCGATTCACAGTGCATTTGAACCAACTGCAATTATACAAAAGATAACAGTAATGTCATTGAATACATATTGCACAAATATTTACAATATTCTGAAAATAGTTCCCGTCGAATTACTCATATGAAATATTTGACACAGCTCTCTCTTGGCAGATGGATTATGTCGTTAAGAAAGGATTTAATTATAACTTGTTTATTGAATATTAACGTTTTGTTTTCATGAATACAGAAACCATTTTCCGGTAAAGTTTTCGATACATTGGTAGTATAAGGAGCTAAACGGTCCAAGCAGCTATTATATATCCAAATACATATTTACTCTCACTCTCACAAGTTAGCAAGTATAATTTCATGTATTTTAGGTTGATTTTCGAAGCCATGGAGGTAATATTTCTAGGAACAATCCTTTTTGTGATATTAATTTTGCAAATATACTGCTCAAACACAATATTTGATAATCGGAAAGTGTAAGGATTAACCTTTATCATAAAGCTACTAAGCTTTTCACCTTGACATTAAAATCAGCCATGTCAGTTTCGAATAACCATACAACCATAAATGAAAAGTATAGAAAGTACATTGAGTGATTAGATATTCGAACACAGAGTTCTGTATCGAATTAAGGCAGTATAATGTCGTAAAAATACTGATTGTCTGTAATGCAATACCAAGTTATTGTATTCAAACTATACCGTAATCCAACAATTGATGATTAAACGAAAACGATGTCTGTCAAATAAATCAATAGGTTGAAGCTTAATTAATTTATATTTCGTCTGTTTCGCATTTCATTTGTACCTTTAGTTTTAGTTTATTATGAAATTCAAGCCATGGATACAAAAGCATATCTAGAAAACAGCAAAAAACTGCTGCGATACTGTTCTCAAAATACATGGCCATTGTAGGAATTGACTCATTGTAACTCTCTTTTGATACAGGTACTCATTTATTGCACAAGAAGAAAAGCAATAATAAGGAACACACGACTAAAGGTATGTAAAATGTTTTCAGTACGTCTTATCTTTACGTATATCCATATGTTGAACATGGAATTATTAAATGAACATAATCAAGTATCATTAACCATGTAGACAATTTAATCAGCAAGCTGGCATTACAGATAAAACAAAATCTTCAATGAATATGAATATGATTGTACAACACAAATTCCTATGTGTATCATAATTGTCAGATATATTATCAAGTTACTTTATTAATTAAACTTATCCAAATGGCTGACAAAGGATGTAAACTTGTAGTTCTAGGAATTTTGTAAGATACGCTAACAGTCCTTAAAGATTCGACAGGTAATGAACCTGTGACTTTAAGATACGATTTCGTAATTGAGCGCTCTACTACGTCGCTACAAATGCTAGCAAGGCGGTAAAGCGTCACCAATATCCTAAGCCACGAGTACAGATCCATTCATCTTGAATAGTAACGTTGTTTGTATTCCGTAATAGTACAGGCGACTCACGATCACTCGAATACGCGATTATTTGAACATATCGTTTAACTCAAACCAATTCTTGGAAAGGATCTGTCATTTGAAAACAGCGCATCAACATGAAAGATAACTCAGAGGAGCTGTTGCGCTGTTTTACTGCTATGACTTAATCCATGGCTTGCTTTTCATAAACAAAATTGAATTTCGAATCTCAAACCAATGGATCACTCGAGCATGTCGATAGATCGAGGTAATCGATAGTTCCCGTTGTCCATGTCCGTATCGATCGAAAGCTCTCTATATTAACTATAATAGTATACTCTTGGTAAAAATACAAATATGTATGCATGGGTTGTATAGAATCACTTCCAATTTTATTTTAATTAAAGATAATAAAAAAGGAAATGACAACAATTATTGTTTGCATCACATAGGTCAAGAAACTTATCATCAACTAATTATGAAGCACACAACTTGACATAATTGATAACGTGGCGTCCCGCATAGACTATTTTGCCCATGGGTGAAAGATAAATGATGCTTTTCCATTGAAATAATGTAACTCGTGGAAAAGACTATGCAAGTGTTTTTAAATGCAGTCTGCTGTATGTGCGTCAGTCTAAATGTGTCTGCAATCCGAAATAGTTAAAGCCTTTCCGTTTTAACAAATGTATCAAACACATTTTGCAATGTTTTGGTAACATTGAACAATCGCTTAAAACTAATGAAAATCAGCAATTTTTCAATTTCACACAATGATTATCACAATTACCATTTCACCCTTTGCCCATCGCAAACACATTTTGACTAATCTTGAAATAACGAATGATAGTACACATATGGAAATCACTATAAATAATAATCTGTTTATTGAATAGAGTTGAAAATATTGTGGTAAAACAGATTATTGCTCACGATAAGCAACTTCTCCTTTTGCAGCGATGTTTTCAACGTCCTCTGCTGCACATGCGTCAAAATGTAGGTAGGAAAGGGTAAACTTCTATATAGGAGATGTTGCATATGACTTTCCCGCATACAATAAGTCTAAAACAAACGACTTTTTATGCATATTTGTATGTAAAATATGTAAATTTCTATTCCCTTTCCAATAAATAAAAATATGCAGATGACTCTGAAAATATGTAGTCAAACATAATGGACATCCCAAATACTGAAAGTATTATAATCAAATCAAATTGAAAACATTTTGACAAAAGGAGAAAGTGCTCATCACGAGTTTCCACATTTAAAGCAAGATGTGTTCAAGGTCGTCTACTTCTGAGTTGTTGTATGTGGGAAAGGGGTCAATGAAGTTATGATTATAATAATTTTGAAAATATTGTGGGAAATCAAGCAATTGCTGAAAAGAGCAGTTTCTCCTGTTCATACAATGTTTGAACAACTGATTCAAGTTTAATATTTCAATATTCTGCGTTTCAACAGGAAATATTTACCCTTTCTCCATTTTAGACTAATCTTAGCAGACGAATGGTTATGAGAAATTCCGCCTTTTCCATAAAGTGTTGATCACAATAACACTAATACTTTCATTCATACAGATTAACTTGTTTGCCAAAATATTTTCAAAGTGATCTGCTGCATATTTGGTCTTTGTGATTTTATCTTCAAAATGTGTTATCACATGATATATTTGCTTATATAAATCACCGCTGCCATTCATGAGTTAAATTGAATATCTCTGATAAAAAGGGTTTACTCTTTCTTAAATATGCGTTTGAACTCTATGCATTTCTGCATTTATTGTTAACATAATTTGCAATTTGCAGCTGTGTTGTTACTGTCCAAAAAACGAATAGGTGATAAGCCTTATCTCTTTTATACCAGGGTTACAGTCCCAAGGCACAGTGCTTTGATTGTATTGTGTGACTCAAGTGCTAGTGGACCGTGCTAATGCCCCATTTACCTATTTATGTTTAGCAGCCTGCATATATGCGTAGTACATATTATGTAAATTGAATCGAAATGAGTTAAGCCAAAGAGTTTCGATTGCATTTGATGATCTTACAATCTTTGGAGATATTTTGAAATTTCGTCAGATCATTTTAGCAAGTTTAAAAGAAATGTGAAAAATTATCAAGCAGTAGTTGTTCTTCTTTTTTATTGAATACAGTCAACCCAAGCAAAGACGGACACATTTAAAGTGTTCATTTATTTTACAGAAGCCAGTCATATACGTGTACACGCGTCTTCAAAACTCAATTTTCCGGAGATGTTTAGGAAAAAAGGTAGGTAGAACATATCGTCTGGTGAATACTAAAGCTGGTAAAGACATTGGTAATGAATATAGGGATAATACACATTTTCGAGGGCGTGAACATCTGCGGACGCCCGCAAAATGTGTTTATGCCCGAGTGCGAAGCACGAGGGCATAAACACATTTTAAGGGCGTCCGCAGATGTTCACGCCCGAGAAAATGTGTATTTTCGCTATTATTGCATAAAATAAGAGCAAATATCCAACATACAGTCCGCTGTAACGTTCAGTTGTACGATAACCGCCGATGAACATGACCCGATAACGCATGTGACGTCATAAACACATGTGACGTCATAAAGTAAACAAGTAATGTTTTACATATCCACGAACCGGGCCTACATCAAGGTTGCCATCGCTGACTCGACACGGGTCGAATTAAATAAATGGTTTTGGATTATTTTATACTCTTTAACTGTGAATCTAGTGCATGTTACCAATTATCGAGTTAAACCCAACAAGTGCTCCTATTCTAGGGGAGATGCAGGGTCCATGTTTTGTTTACTAACGGTGCCCGGGTAATGCATATGTAAAACATCTAACCGGTCTGAAACGGCACGTACGCGCGAGAATCGCTTTGTTTATACACGTTTTCTCGCCGTTTACGCCCGGCTTTTGCAATGTTTCTGTATCCCTTAAGCGGGCGTAAAACATAGATTTTATGCAATAATATAGGGATAATACACATTTTCGAGGGCGTGAACATCTGCGGACGCCCGCAAAATCTGTTTATGCCCGAGTGCGAAGCACGAGGGCATAAATACATTTTAAGGGCGTCCGCAGATGTTCACGCCCGAGAAAATGTGTATTATCCCTATATTCATCCAACATACAGTCCGCTGTAACGTTCAGTTGTACGATAACCGCCGATGAACATGACTCGATAACGCGTGTGACGTCATAAACACATGTGACGTCATAAAGTAAACAAGTAATGTTTTACATATCCACGAACCGGGCCTACATCAAGGTTGCCATCGCTGACTCGACACGGGTCGAATTAAATAAATGGTTTTGGATTATTTTATGCTCTTTAACTGTGAATCTAGTGCATGTTACTGATTATCGAGTTAAAGAAGCTGGCCCCGATTCCACCAACGTTTTCTTAACTTAAACACTTAAATTAAGTATTTCGACTTAACTAAGTTTTTAAGTTATTTGTATTCCACCAACGTCGACTTAATTATTTTTACATAACTTAACTAAGAATTTCACTAAGTAGGTCGTGTTAATATCCAAAAATATCTTTAGACGAAAGAAATGAAAAGAAATATTGTGACTGGTAACGCGTCTAAATTGTAACCGGAAGTCAGTTAATTTTTACGCAATAATTTGAGAACCGTTCGTGTAAAGACCTTCACCTTGTCACAGACGACAACAAACAACAATGTTGAACTCTGAATCCGTGGCCTGCTCTAGAATGGAAAAGGAAAACAAACCTAAACGAGCTAGACAAGCGAATTTTTTCCATTCTAGAGGAGGTCACACTCATTTCGTCAGTAATATCGAATTGCGACGGTCTGTTCGGAAGTTTTACTGGAAGCTCGAGGGGAGTGAGCGTGAAGCAGGAGGCTTGGAGGCTGGTGTTGGATGCTGTTAACGCGTAAGTTAATATGTTTCAGTCGTCCCTTCTCTTCTTGAATACATAAAGCATTCATCTTCTACGATCTATTTTCATTACTTTCTTATTTTGTTTTGAATTTGATGACCGAATCCTTCGTCAGTCATTGAAATTAATTTTACATTTCACTGGTCCGAAAGAAATAGATAAACACATTTCAGTTGACAATGGATAATTTGTCTAAAGCATCTTGGTAACATGCATATAAAAGTAAACAATTTTATAAGAAATTTCTCTCTTCACCAGAAGACTGACTCTGTTTTAATCATGAAACCCAATTAAAATTGTCACACAAAAATGAGGTGTTCGTTTTGTAGTAAAACTATTGTCTTATCTTAATTAATTTAATGGTTGGCTATTGCTTGAAAATCTTGAAAAATTAACATATCATTTTTTTGTGACAGTTTTCAATAGTCCATTTGTATTGAATCTTCATCTTCAGATGCTTTCTTCCTTGATTTTTAACTCCTATACTTTGATAATTGTTCATTTATTTATAGAGATTTTCTATATTTTTTCTAAATGTTTTCAAAGTCTTCAGTTGCAGATTTGTTGTCTAATAAGGATTTATAAGAATTTGTCTTGAAGTGAGAAATGGTTAATCATTCATTTAACTGATATTTTTGTCTTACAAGGTTGTTAAGGGATAGTGAATCATCAAAATAATTATCTCATCTATTATGCAGGGCATGCAGCATAAGTGGGCAATGCTACAATTTGTACAGGTTTTAAATTAATTTAATGATTCACTATCAATTGACAACCTTGCAAGATGAACACCTCATTTTATGTAACAGCTTTTATTAGTCCATTTCTATAGTATTGATTCTTTATCCTCAGAGGTTCTCTACCTTGATTTTTTACTTTTAACCCTTTCCCTCATATAGACACTTTCTGACGCCTCTGCAACTTTTGGAAAACATAGTGACAAAAGAAGGATTTGCTAAAAACCAGCAATTTCTCCTTTTGCCACAATGTTTTCTACTTTTAGTCATAGGTTATTCATTCAATTATGGAGATTTTCTATGTTTTGACAAAATACGTTCAAAGTCGTCTGCTGCAGAATTGCCGTATGAGGGAAAGGGTTAAATTATTATCACACCTTAGGGTTATCCATTCAATTAAAGAGATTTTCTATATTTTGAAAAAATAAGTTCAAAGTCGTCCGCTGCAGAATTGTTGTATGAGGGAAAGGGTTAAAAATTATCACTATTTGGCGTTTTTTTCTTAATCGTTTTCATCCACAAATTTAAAACTTATATCATAGCAGTCTATAAGCATTAACAAAATATCTGACACAGATTTCTAAAGTTCATAAATCTATTTTGTTTAGGCTTCATGACACCTCTGCAGTTGACAAATTGTGAAAACATTGTGGCAAATGGAAACATTGGTCATAATGAGCAATTTCTATATATGCTACAATATTTTTTAAATTTATTCTATAACTGTTCTTTTATCTATAGATTTTTTGAATATGTTTACTAAATGTTTTCTAAGTATTCAGTTGCAGATTTATTGTCTGCTGAGGATGTATCAGAATGTGTCTGCAAGTGGGAAATGGTTAACCATTAATTTAATTGATATTTATGCAATATACACAATATAGGCTTATTGGAATTTCTGACTTATCATAGATTTGTGTTCTCCTTTCCTTGGAAAGAAGATGTATCTCTCATTCTCCTTATTCATGTCATTGTATTGTGTCATATTGCTATGTAAAAGATACCTACTTTGCCCACCACTTAACACCATTTCTCACACGCAGAATTGTTTTACCTCATCTTAAGCAAACCATTTTTGAAAACATTATGGATAAAGTAGAAATTTTCATCCCACAAAGAGTTTGCATTGCTACAGTAAAGATAAAAAGAAAGGCTTCAATAACACTAGTACCAAAATTTTTTTCTGCTTATAGAATCAACTCATGTTAACTCTTGTACACACATTTCATGCATGTATGGCAGATGACATTTTAAAATGGTAAGGTAAATAGTATAAATTGTTTTAAAGCAGAATTTTTTTCAATTGCCCCAATGTTTCCATTGCCAAACAATAACAGAGATTATACTTTCATTTACAGTGATATTCAATATGTTTGTCTTGAAGTTATCATAGTTGTCTGCTGCAGATTCGTTGTATATTTAAATGGTTTACCTAAACAACGGTTAACATAAACAATGTATCACTAGGCATCCACCCATTAACCCTTCCCAACATACAAAAATGAAAAATAACCTTAAAAAAAGAAAAATTATTTAATAAGGTGGAAAACAATGTGGCAAAAGGTGAAATTGCTCATTTTGACAAATTTCTCCTTTTGCTACAATGTTTTCAAAGGTTGTCTGCTGCCGAGGCGTAAGAAATCATATGTATGTTGGAAAGGGTTAAGTTACTTTCAAGTATTATGTGTCAAACTTCAACAAATTCTATTTCATGTAGGAAACATCATTCCAAAATTATCTGATTTCATGCAACCCAATTAAAGCTATCACAAAAACGGAAGAGTTTGTCTTACAAGGTTGTAAAGCGATAGTGAACCATCAAAATAATTATCTCATCGATTGTGCGGGGGCTGCATTACGTGGGAAATGCTACAGATCATGCTACAACACCCATGTCCATTTATACAGGTTTTTAATTAATTTACTGATTTACTATCAATTGACAACCTTGCAAGATGAACACCTCATTTTATGTGACACCTTTAATTAGTCCCTTTCTATTGATTCTTCATCCTCAGATGTTGTTCTCTTCCTTTATTTTTTGTTTTTAAAAATGATCAATTTTTGGGATTTTTCCTAATTTATTTTTATCCACAAATTTGTAATTTACATTATAGCAGTTGAGTATTAAATGTGTATCTTACAATTTGTTCTATAAGCATTAACAAAATATCTGCAGCAGACTTTGTTTATGCTTGTGAAAACATTGTTGCAAATTCGAGTCAATGAAATGCAATCATATGGAAAATATTGATAAAAGTATATAATTGAAAGCATTGTATGATACTATTATATACATGTAGTGTGAAATCAGTTATTTCTAACATAGTTCTCAGAGTGTTCAGTTGCAAAGGCATCAACAGATGTGTGAATTATGAACGTACTTCAACATCAAAAGCTCTACAGGTTATTTTCGTTTTATGAAACCCTTTCCTACATGCAGATACATTTGATGCATCTACAGTGGATGACACTGTAAAATTGTCAGGTTAAAATAATAAGTTGCTCTAACTGAGCACTTTCTCCTTTTGACACGATGGAATGGCCCATCAATAACAGAGATTGTACTTTCTTTTACAGTGATTTTCAATATTTTTGTCTTGAAGTTTTCAAAGTTGTGCACTTCAGATTTGTTGTATGTTTGGACAGGTTAGATGATATACACCCAGTAACCCTTTCCCACATACAATAAATCTCAATCATACAACTTTGTACACACCCAGGCAAACACATGAAAAAATCCCTGGAGAAGGCGGAACAATTATTGAATTTTTCAAATCAACAAATTTGAAACTTACATCATAGCAGTTGAGTATTAAATGTTTACCTTTCAATTATTAAACACGCATGAACAAAATATCTTTATCTGCAGATGTGTTCTTTCTTAAGCTACAATACAACATATGAAAAATCTCCTTAACCCTTTCCCTAAAAGCTTTTTGATGCCTCTGCAGCAGGCTTTTTGAAAACATAGTGCCAAAAGAAGAAATTGTTCAATAAAGGTTATCCATTCTATTAAAGAATTTTCTATTTTTTGACAAAGTCGTCTGCTGCAGAATTGTCGTATGAGGGAAAGTGTTAAACAGAATAATTATTGAATATGATGTAAAACAATGTGGCAAACGGAGAAATTGCTCAGTATGACAAACATCTCCTTTTGCCACAATGCTTTCAAAGGTTGTCTGCTGATGAGGCGTAAGAACCATCTGTATGTTGGAAAGGGTTAAGTTACTTTCAAGTATTATGTGTCATACTTCAAAAACTATGAATTCATGTAGGAAACATCATTCCAAAAAGATCGATTCATTTGAAGCTTCAAATTAATTGAAATGTGTCCTTGCAATATAATCTCGGACCTGCAGTCCGTCACCCTGTTCATTCAATAAGACCGGATCTACATGGTCAGCTTCCTCAAAGACACGTTCATTATGAAATGGAATGATGTCTCCTACATTGATCCCTAAATTGTGAAGAATGACACACGCAACTGTCACTTTGCAAGCTTTATCTGGAGTGAGACGAAGTTTGTCTTTCAAAAGACCGAATCGTCTTTTCAAAATCCCAAATGTCTGCTCAATTAGTACACGGGTCCTGGTGTGTGCAGCATTGTATTTAATTTGATAGGCCTGAATTGGATTACCGAAAGGTGTCATTAGGTATCGCTTTGTCGGATACCCACTATCCCCTAAAAGAATACCATCAATTCTACCTGAAAAAATATGGACATCAAGGTTTTAAGTAAATTAATACTAACATTTATGCAACATGAAACATTTATAATATTTGCATATTGGTATGATATATTATTATAATCATTAAAGGAGTTCATACATATACATACATTTCAGCATGTGCATAATAATGGTTTATACTATGTTTAAAGTGAATCCAAAAATGACAAAACATTATAATTCCATTTTTCTTATGAAATTCTTGTCTGATTTCCAGACAATTTTGAAGAATTCTTCAAAACTTGTGCAAGCCATACTGATTGGTTGAAAACCATAGCCACCAGGCAGAATCCTAAAATGAGTAAAAGAAACTTTAAGCTTAAAACAACATCTCTCACTAAACCATAGGATGTATATCAACCATTTGCCTTGTTATTGTGTCTTACTGTCATGTTATTGTGTCTTACTGTCATGTCATTATGTCTTACTGTCATGTCATTATGTCTTACTGTCATGTCATTGTGTCTTACTGTCATGTTATTATGTCTTACTGTCATGTTATTATGTCTTACTGTCATGTCATTATGTCTTACTGTCATGTTATTATGTCTTATTGGTGTGTCTTTGTGTCAAATTAATATGTTAGACTTATTAGTTTGTCATAAACAAAAACTCTAAATCAAAAGTAACTCTTATATGAGAATAATTGTACAACATACCGTTTTCAAAATATCTGCAGATTTCACTGTTTCTGAAAACTCTACTGTCATGTGCAGAGCCAGGCTATTTGGCGACACAGTCATAAATTATGAACCTGTGGTCACATATCATCTGAAATTCATATTAAATGAATGATATGCTGTTACATAAATCCATTTCAAATTCATTTTTGATTACATTATATTTATATACCCGGTAGTATTTTTTCAAGATAGTTCAAAAACACTTTACATCAATGAAACTCTTTAACACTTTCCCTCATATAAACACTTTCTGAAGCAGACAGCTTTTTGAAAACATACTGACAACTGAAGCCATTGCTCAAAACAAGCAATTTCTCCTTTTGCCACAATGTTTTCCACTTTTAGTCATAGGTTATCCATTCAGTTATAGAGATTTTTCATTCTTTGACAAAATATGTTCAAAGTCGTCTGCTGCAGAATTGTCGTATGAGGGAAAGGGTTAATTATCTAAATAGTGTTTTACTGTCACTTTATTTCCTTTGGAAGACATAATATACAAAGTAGTTAAAAAACATTTTTTATTCAGTTAATACAATAAATTTTATTTATGAATTGGTAAGCATATACTAGTATTTTTACGCTTTGGCATTTGCAGAAGCATTTCATGGCCTGTGCAGCAGACAACTTTTGAATACATTGTGGGAAAAGAATAATATTATTGTTCATGATGAGCAATTCCTCAATTTTTAACTCGCCTAATCGAAGAAAAGGGGAGCTTATGTAATCATCCCGGCATTCGCGTTGGCGTTGCCATACGCATTGCCGTACGCATTGCCAACTTGATCAAACCTTTGCGTGCAAGGCCTTTTCTCAGACACTGTGTATGCTGTTGCTTTGAAACTTCACACACTTATTTAGGGTTATTAGATGACCTTGTATGTCAAGTCCCATAACTCTGGAATGGATTTTGACTGAATTGTGCCCTATTTTGGACTTAGAATTTTGATCAAACCTTTGCGTGCAAGGCCTTTTCTCAGACACTGTGTATGCTGTTGCTTTGAAACTTCCCACACTTATTTAGGGCTATTAGATGACTTTGTATGTCAAGTCCCTTAATTCTGGAATGGATTTTGACTGAATTGTGCCCTATTTTGGACTTAGAATTTTGATCAAACCTTTGCGTGCAAGGCCTTTTCTCAGACACTGTGTATGCTGTTGCTTTGAAACTTCACACACTTATTTAGGGTTATTAGATGACCTTGTATGTCAAGTCCCATAACTCTGGAATGAATTTTGACTATTCACTGTGTATACTGTTGCTTTGAAACTTCCCACACTTATTCAAGGTCAAGTCCCATAATTCTGGAATGGATTTTGACCGAATAGTGCCCCATTTTAATCAAACCTTTGTGTTCAAGACCGGGGATTTTGGGTAATAGTTGGGCATTTAAGGCCTTTTCTCAGAAACTATATAATTTATGCTGTTGCTATTAAACGGTTTTCTTTCTTTTGTAAATACAATTTCAACTAAATTATTCCACTTTTGGATTTTCGACTTTTACCAATGCCACAACTGTTCTTAAAAGTAGGCCCTGATAGACGAGCTATATTGTCCTCCGACAACTCTTGTTTGAATATGTTTTCAACTCTATGCATTCTTTTTATGGGGGGGATTGACCACATAATAGGAACTGTCATTTGATTGTCCATTTTCAAAACACACACATATATGCCATATATATAGGCCTACCTGCACATTTATGGAGGCATAACCTTTCCGGTTCATGTATTCATGTGTTTCATGTGCCGGTTTGAGGATCGGAATCTGAGTCCCGTCTACGAGGCCAACAACATTTGGAAATTCTGAAAAGAAAAAAAAATGAATTATGAGCAATTAATGTATGCAGTGTTTTTATTTATATTAATTAAACAGCTACATTAAAGTAACTATGATGGGACAAAATACATTCAACAGGTGTCGATCTGCTGCATAGGCGTATAAATGTGCGAAAGAGTATAAAGAAAAAATATATTATTATCTTCAGAATATAAGCCGCACTCGTCCAACATTCTTTCTACGTTTGCGCTGCGACATGCGTCAGTTGCCTTTACACTAATGGGCTAACAGTATATGGGGGACAGCCAGTTGATTGGAACTTATGTTGTGAAGTTTACTGGTATGGGAAAACTAGTCCCCGTGATATTACTGAAAAATTGTTGCAAACGGCGTAAAACCACAATCAATCAGAATGTGAGATTCCATGCACTATGGGAAACCACTCTGTTATGTTTCATGTTACCCTTGTTGTTTACATAGTGTAAACGTACGTAACACATACATAACTTTGATATTCGTTTACATTTTTAAAATTGCTTATATAGAAGCAATTATACATAAACGTGGTTGTGATATAACAATCAAAAATGGAAATATCATGATTGCAAATACAGTTACAATGTTAGTCAATGTATAAATACACAACAGTACTTCGATTTCGTTTCTATTTTTAGACGTCGCTAAGGGCAATTCATGTAAACATCCTGCCTAGCATACTTGAACCGGTTTCTTTCCATTTCATTGAAAAATATCATTTTTGGGCTTAAATAAATTACTTTCAATGATAGATAACAAGTCATAACTACTTGAGATTGAATAAAAGCCTTGTTTTATCGCCCCAGCGTCTCTTGGTATCTTTATGAAAGTGGTTAAAATGTGAGCTGAATTTAAAAATTCCACCACTCTCCATACACTCCTATATCGTCGATGTTGAAACATCCAAGCAGTCGCCGCAAATCTGCTGAATACCGGCTCCTGCCAGGTACCGTAATGCAACACAAACTTGCAGAAATGCAGAGAGTGGACGATTCCGTTTCGTCTCGAACTCCAATCGTCCACGCGAAAGTTCAACCACTACACGGACTGTCTGCTGGCGGAAACGATACCTCGCGAAAAAATCAACATCGTTATATTCCTCGTCCAGTACTAGACGAGGAATAACTAATCTTTCCGGCCTTCGATGATTGCGGCGTCTCATACGAGCAGCCATTTTGATTCCTTAAGTAATTAAGTATGTGGTTAAGTTGGCGTCCGTAGTAAACTTAAAAACTTAACGATATTTGTTAAGTTTTTAAGTTTTTAAGTATTTTACTTAGCGAAAAACGTTGGTGGAATGTGTTTTCCTAAAAACTTAGGAAAATCCCTAGTTTAAGTAATACTTAGCGTTAAGTATTGTTGGTGGAATCGGGGCCTGATGTTATTGTCTACATCAAGGTTGCCATCGCTGACTCGAATGGTTTTGGATTATGTTATGCTCTTTAACTGTGAGTCTATTGCATGTTACCGATTATCGAGTTAAAACAGCTGATGTTATTGTTAACCCAACAATTGCTCCTATTCTAGGGGAGATGCAGCGTCCATGTTTTGTTTACTAACGGTGCCCGGGTAATGCATATGTAAAACATCTAACCGGTCTGAAACGGCACGTACGCGCGAGAATCGCTTTGTTTATACACGTTTTCTCGCCGTTTACGCCCGGTTTTTGCAATGTTTCCGTATCCCTTAAGCGGGCGTAAAACATAGATTTTATGCAATAAGTGGTGTTAGTGTATGGACAATTGACTGAAAGGGAGAAATATCCCATCAAAGAAGCGTTGGATGGGTCACCTGGTAAGTCAAAGAAATAAATAGATAAAGGAAATGAAGGCACTAGTCAATGTGCTCGTCGTGGCACGAGATCAAAATAAGAATCCAGCATGATCGCAATATGTGTTTAAAGCATAAAGCAGAGTTGTATGAAGTCTTCAAATGTAGCGATTAACTTGCACTTTGACTGCTTTAACATCTATCTTGTTTCCAATTTATAAAATAAACAGACATATTTTATACAGAATATTTTCACCATTTTTTTATTATTATTATTATGTAGTTTGTATTATTGTTAATTTCTACATGTTCTGCATATTTTTAGGCGAAAGAAGAAAAAAGATTCTCGTGATGCTCAAAGATGTACCTCTAAAAGAGAACATAAGTAAAAAGTATGATCCCTATCCAACGAATGATAGTGCTTGCATTGACATTGTACGCTTGGAATTCTCATCTTATGAACACGAGGTTCACAAATCTAAAGCAAATGGTAGGGCCTTTAAGATCCTGTCTGATGCACTTAAGAAACTTACGCAAAAAGAATTCAAGTATCAAGAAGTTTAGTTTAAAATCTTAAATGTTACATATCATATGATTATAAAACAAAAAAAGAATGAAGATATAGATGATTTCCTGATTGCCCTCTATGGTCATATAAGATTTTACGATACGAGTTATTTTTGTTTGCCTTTACTTATACAGAAAAAGCCAGCGGTGTGACCTTTCTTATGTTCCCTTTGTACATTTGCAAATTGTCTTTAACCTAGTATATTAGAGAATGAAGATATTATTTAAACAAATGAGAACTTTGAAATGAAGTGACACGATTAACAACCATAAAAGGATTTTGCAACTACATTGTACAATACTTTATTATAACATAAATGATATCATAGACGAATGAATATCCAACTATACTGGTCTAAACTAATAAAAGTATTTTTAAATGAATTTGAGCGAAACCCACATGGAAAAAACAAAGAGCAATTGATATATATCGCAGGGAGTCCGAAAGAAGCCATTCGAGAAAAGGGGTGAAAGGAAACCATAAATATAGTGTCTCCATTCACGCAAATGCCTATTTATTTTGTTTCGTTTCTCCGTGATTCCCGAAACAAAGACGAGTTGTTTGCGCTTTTAAGTACGTAAGTAGCCTCATCGTAATATTTAAAAGTGGGTTCATTGCATTAAGTTAATCAATTATTTCAAAGGAAGACGACGAATGTATTGGAGACACTAACAAATATTCTTTAAACTTTCCAACTAGACTACGAAAGTATAACTCAGACATGTCTCATATTTATATGAACTCATAGGTAATGCCATGTGGTTTATTATGGTATATATCTTATAACATCATATATGATGTGTCTTATGTTCGCAGATGATATTGTTTATTTGACTGAACGGTTTTCCTGCAGAAATAACACCTTACCGGATAATTTTAGTACGACATATAGACTAGGCAAATTCATGTGAACATCAGATTAATCGAAATGTGTGATATCTCCCCGTCCAAATAGTTAGATAACAATTGTCCGGATATTTTCTTACCGGATAATTTTAGTACAACATCTAGACTAAGCATCAGATTAATCGAAATGTGTGGTATCTGCTTGACTTGTATATATACTTCAGTAAAAGTCAGGTTCCCTTTTTTCTTAAAACATTACATATTTTGGTGTATATATATATACGTATATTGTTTTCAAAATGGCGAAATACAATACGGTATTTAATATAAAGCTATCAAGAGCAGAATCTTGTTTAACAGGATACCAATGTTTCCATCTCATACACTGTTAGATAATCGTCTAACCCTTTCGCACATGCAGACGCATTTTGACAGAGTTGCAGCAGACGATCCATGTAATCATGGTCGCAAATAAAGAAATTACTCATGATGAGCAATTTTTCCTTTTGCCGCAGGGTTTTCAACTCTATTTGATGTGGGAATGAGTTACTTTTTGACAAAACTTTATCAAGATGCCCTTCAACTAATAGTATATTGATTCCATTTATCTTGGTTTCGACGGCTAATCAATCTATATTGGTAGTAGCAGCCTTAATATGAATTGGCTTTGACTATTAGTTTAGTAGTCCTTCTTATAGCTTCCATTATTGAATTACTGTAGTTTGTAAGATGGGTCTTTCTTACCCAGGATGTATTCAATGTTTCCAAGTACCTTGGTGTATTAGTTAAATCTGAATATGAATCAGGAGTATAATTTTACTACATGGCACCAAGGCAAAGCGTATTAATGAGAAGGCTTTTTAATAACAGATTAAATTCAAACAGCCATTTTAATATAAATCAAGGCTATGCACGTCGTTATATCTTACATCATTTGATTTCAAATAATAAATTCAAGGTTATTCTTGTTTGTAAGGTTGATGTGTCTGTCTTACCCGGGATGTATTCATTGTTTCCTAGCTCACTTGGTGTTTTAGTTAAATCTGAATATAAATCAGGAGTATCATTTCACTACATGGCATCAAGGAAAAGCTATTTAATGAGAAGGCCTTTTAATAACAGATTAAATTAAAATAGAAAGGTTTGAAAGCCATTTTAATATAAATCAAGATATGCACGTCGTTATTTCTACGTCATTTGCGTTTCAAATAATACATTCAAGGTTATTCTTGTTTGTAAGGTGTTTAGTCTGTTGTAACACACCTAACATTTCAAGTAATTTATCATTAGCGTAGACCTTGTTTTAATGTGATCAAATAAAGTATCTTTTGTGAGGTGGTTATTAGTCAATTGTAACACACTTTACATTTCAAGTTATTTATCATTCACGTAAACCTTGTTTCAATATGCTCAAATAAAGTATTATGTGTAAGGTGGTTAAATCTATCGTTAATATCTGTCAGGCCGGCACGAGTTCCTCTTGTATTCCATAGTCTTCTTTTCTGGTAACTGAAGTGTAGACACGTTATGTAAGCTGCTTCACTTCTCCGAATAACATTAGCGTTGTCAGTTGTGACGTTCGATTTAAGCGAGACATCTTCAAGCAAGATAAATATCTTTTTCAAAGGCTCACCTGAAAAAACATATAGTACATGTATCAGCTCTGGGCTGATTTGGATGTTTGGTCACATTCATTTTAATATCTTAAAGATATGATTCTACTTCATGAAACGATTACTGACAGTGTATTATATCGTATATACCCTGTATAATTTAGGTAGTTACATTGACACATTTTACCCTGTAGAATTTAAGTAGTTACAGTGACACATTTTATCTTGTAGAATTTAGGTAGTTACAGTGACACATTTTACCTCGTATAATTTATGTAGTTACAATGACACATTTTACCCTGTATAATTTAAGTAGTTACAGTGACACATTGTACCCTGTAGAATTTAAGTAGTTTTAGTGACACATTTTATCCTTTAGAATTTAGGTAGTTACAGTGACACATTGTACCCAGTAGAATTGAAGTAGTTACAGTGACACATTGTACCCTGTAGAATTTAGGTATTTACAGAGACACATTGTACCTGTAGAAGTTTGGTAGTTACATTGACACATTGTACCCTGTAGAAGTTTGGTAGTTACAGTGACACATTGTACCCTGTAGAATTTAGGTATTTACAGTGATACATTGTACCTGTAGAAGTTCGGTAGTTACAGTGACACATTGTACCTGTAGAAGTTTGGTAGTTACATAGACACATTGTACCCTGTAGAATTTAGGTAGTTACAGTGACACATTGTACCTGTATAATTTAGGTAGTTACAGTGACACATTGTACCCTGTAGAAGTTTGGTAGTTACAGTGACACATTGTACCCTGTAGAATTTAGGTATTTACAGTAACACATTGTACCTGTAGAAGTTCGGTAGTTACAGTGACACATTGTACCTGTAGAAGTTTGGTAGTTACAGTGACACATTAGACCTGTATAATTTAGGTAGTTACAGTGACACATTGTACTTGTAGAATGTTGGTAGTTACAGTGACACATTGTACCTGTATAATTTAGGTAGTTACAGTGACACATTGTACCCTGTAGAATTTAGGTAGTTACAGTGACACATTGTACCTGTATAATTTAGGTAGTTACAGTGACACATTGTACCCTGTAGAATTTAGGTAGTTGCAGTGACACATTGTACCTGTATAATTTAGGTAGTTACAGTGACACATTGTACCCTGTAGAATTTAGGTAGTTACAGTGAGACATTGTACCTGTATAAGTTTGGTAGTTACAGTGACACATTGTACCTGTAGAATTTAGGTAGTTACAGTGACACATTGTACCTGTATAATTTAGGTAGTTACAGTGACACATTGTATCCTGTAGAATTAAGGTAGTTACAGTGACATATTGTACCCTGTAGAATGTACGTAGTTACAGTGATACATTGTACCCTGAAGAGTTTAGGTAGTTACAGTGACACATTGTACCCTGTATAATTTACGTAGTTACATTGACACATTGTATCCTGTAGAGTTTACGTAGATACAGTGACACATTGTACCTTGTAGCGTTAACGTAGTTACAGTGACATATTTTACCCTGAAGAGTTTAGGTAGTTACATTGACACATTGTATCCTGTATAATTTATGTAGTTACAGTGTCACATTGTACCCTGTATAATTTATGTAATTACAGTGACACATTGAACCCTGTAGTGTTTAGGTAGTTACAGTGACACATTGTACCCTGTATAGTTAACGTAGTTACAGTGACACATTGTACCCTGTAGAGTTAACGTAGTTACAGTGACACATTGTACCCTGTAGAGTTAACGTAGTTACAGTGACACAGTGTACCCTATATAGTTTAGGTAGTAACAGTGACACATTGTACCCTGTAGCGTTTAGGTAGTTACATTGACACATTGTACCCTGTAGAGTTAACGTAGTTACAGTGACACATTGTACCCTGTATAATTTAGGTAGTTCCAGTGACACAATGTACCCTGTATAATTTATGTAGTTACAGTGACACATTGTACCCTGTAGTGTTTAGGTAGTTACAGTGACACATTGTACCCTGTAGAGTTAACGTAGCTACAGTGACACATTGTACCTTGTAGAGTTAACGTTGTTTCAGTGACACATTGTACCCTGTAGAGTTAACGTAGTTACAGTGACACATTGTACCCTGTAGAGTTAACGTAGTTACAGTGACACATTGTACCCTGTAGAGTTAACGTAGTTACAGTGATTTATTGTACCTTGAAGAGTTTAGGTAGTTACATTGACACATTGTACCCTGTATAATTTATGTAGTTACAGTGACACATTGTACCCTGTATAATTTACGAAGTTACAGTGACACATTGTACCCTGTAGTGTTTAGGTAGTTACATTGACACATTGTACCCTGTATAATTTATGTAGTTACAGTGACACATTTTACCTCGTATAATTTATATAGTTACAGTGACACATTGTACCCTGTAGTGTTTAGGTAGTTACAGTGACCAATTGATAAGGATGATAGCACTGTTATATATATAAATAAATCTTTCATAGGACACACTTTATAAACACTGTGGTGACAAGTACTTTGATCGTCTACCTAGTCAGTCGGTTGATTTGAATCGGGTAAACTGGCACATTTATTGTTCAATTTTACATCTAAGGTGGGTTTCGAAGATGAAAACATTAAAACAAACAAAAATACAACCCAGTTGGAAATTTAAATTCAATAAAACAGCTTACCATGGGAACAATGGAGTTGCGATTTGAATGAATATTCGAATCTACCCAGCTTTACTTCATATACGACAACAACTTCGTTTGTGACGATGTCCCCTTCCTTGGATACTTAGAGGTAAAACTGATCACCTAATTTGTCGTGTAGAATTTCCCTGCAGACTTCATTTGGTACCCGTGAATACAGGTATATCATTGGTTAAATATTATTTAATTGACAATTTGAGTTTTAAATTATTAAAGACACAGACGTGTTCGAACAAACCAATATGTCGCCTGCTACTGTGTCAATAATTGAAACCAATACAAAAGATGAAGCAGACTGACGGACGATATACCAGATAGACGAAGCAGACTGATAGACGAAATATCAGATAGACGAAGAAGACTGACGGACGATATCTCAGATAGACGAAGCAGACTGACGGAAGATATATCAGATAGACGAAGCAGACTGACGGACAAGATATCAGATAGACGAAGCAGACTGACGGACAACATATTAGATAGAAGAAGCAGACTGACGGACGAAATATCAGATAGACGAAGCAGACTGAGGGACGAAATATCAGATAGACGAAGCAGACTGAAGGACGATATATCAGATAGACGACAAAACGACCAAGTAATGATCCTATAAGGCAGCGAAATGGAAATGTACTCTTCGCAACAGGTTCTTAAAACATTTGACATCAAGCGTCCCGTGATCATTCACGGCTAATGTTGGAATGAACTTGGTAAGATATATTGTCTATCTTATATCTGGAGATCACGGCTGATGTTGGAATGAACTTGGTAAGGAACATTGTCGAAATTATACCTGGAGATCACGGAAGATGTTTGAATCAACTTGGTAAGGTACACTGTCCATCTTATACCAGGAGATCATGGCTCATGTTGAAATGAACTTAATAAGGTTCATTGTCTATCTTATACCAGGAGATCACGGCTGATGTTGGAATCAACTTGGTAAGGTATACTGTCTTATACATAGAGATTACGTCCGATTTCGGAATCAACTTGGTAAGGTACATTGTCTATCTTATACCTGGAGATCATGGCTGATGTTGAAATCAAATTGGTAAGGTACACTGTATTATACCTGGAGATATCGTCTGATTTTGGAATCAACTTGGTAAGCTACATTGTCTATATTATACCTGGAGATTACGGCTGATGTTGGAATTAACTTGGTAAGGTACATTGTCTATCTTATATCTGGAGATCATGGCTGATGTTGGAATGAACTTGGTAAGGAACATTGTCTAAATTATACCTGGAGATCACGGAAGATGTTTGAATCAACTTGGTACGGTACACTGTCCATCTTATACCAGGAGATCATGGCTCATGTTGAAATGAACTTGGTAAGGTTCATTGTCTATCTTATACCAGGAGAGCACGGCTGATGTTGGAATCAACTTGGTAAGGTATACTGTCTTATACCTAGAGATTACGTCCGATTTCGGAATCAACTTGGTAAGGTACATTGTCTATCTTATACCTGGAGATCATGGCTGCTGTTGAAATCAACTTGGTAAGGTACATTGTCTATCTTATAACTGGAGATCATGGCTGATGTTGGAATCAACTTGGTAAGGTACATTGTCTATCTTATATCTGGAGATCACGGCTGATGTTGGAATGAACTTGGTAAGGAACATTGTCTAAATTATACCTGGAGATCACGGAAGATGTTTGAATCAACTTGGTACGGTACACTGTCCATCTTATACCAGGAGATCATGGCTCATGTTGAAATGAACTTGGTAAGGTTCATTGTCTATCTTATACCAGGAGATCACGGCTGATGTTGGAATCAACTTGGTAAGGTATACTGTCTTATACCTAGAGATTACGTCCGATTTCGGAATCAACTTGGTAAGGTACATTGTCTATCTTATACCTGGAGATCATGGCTGATGTTGAAATCAACTTGGTTAGGTACATTGTCTATCTTATAACTGGAGATCATGGCTGATGTTGGAATCAACTTGGTAAGGTACATTGTCTATCTTATACCTGGAGATCATGGCTGATGTTGAAATCAAATTGGTAAGGTACACTGTATTATACCTGGAGATATCGGCTGATTTTGGAATCAACTTGGTAAGCTACATTGTCTATATTATACCTGGAGATTACGGCTGATGTTGGAATGAACTTGGTAAGGTACATTGTCTATCTTATATCTGGAGATCACGGCTGATGTTGGAATGAACTTGGTAAGGAACATTGTCTAAATTATACCTGGAGATCACGGAAGATATTTGAATCAACTTGGTAAGGTACACTGTCCATCTTATACCAGGAGATCATGGCTCATGTTGAAATGAACTTGGTAAGGTTCATTGTCTATCTTATACCAGGAGATCACGGCTGATGTTGGAATCAACTTGGTAAGGTATACTGTCTTATACCTAGAGATTACGTCCGATTTCGTAATCAACTTGGTAAGGTACATTGTCTATCTTATACCTGGAGATCATGGCTGATGTTGAAATCAACTTGGTAAGGTACATTGTCTATCTTATAACTGGAGATCATGG